>JANHGL010012286.1:51454-82889 GCA_024611195.1 Ceyx melanurus | reverse complement strand
ATAAATAAACATTTAAAATATTTAAACTTTTAATATTTTTTTTTAAGTTATCCAAGTGCTGAGTACACACTTCTGGTATATGAGGGACATACATGCTATTATGCATACTATGCATAGTACACAAGTACTATGAATTTGTTTTCAAGCTCTGTCACAAAAGAGTTCACTCCTTTTGATAAGTGGTCAACCACTGAGCACATTGTATTTAGCAGACTACTTGCCCTGAGATTCTGCTTGTTTAATACTTCCTTCTCTATGTAAGTAACGGAGACTGCTGTGTGTAAACTCGAGACTGATTTACTGTCTGGTAATACCTTATTTTTGCTTAGTGAGTAATATCACTTAAATACAAAGTAGGGTTTTTTATAAGAGCACAGAGACTGAGATTTTCTAAGGTGGTCTCAGTACAGTATTGTGTAATTGAAATCTTCAGTTTCATACGCCAATGAGATTGATCGGATTGTAAGCATTCAGTTCCCTAAGAAACAGGCTTTATTACATGTTTTCTCTGTTGCTGAGACTCCTTTTCCTGGCTGCTTTGGAATTATGTATCCCTAGATATGTTCTTGGCTCCTAAGACACTTTCTGTTTTATTGAGGACCCCAAGCCCATAGCAGAGACCTGCTGTCCAAAAATGTTGTTGCATTTTGAGTGGTCTAAAAGCAAACTTTAGCCTAATGAGGTTAATTTCCCTAGGCTCCCTTTACTGGCTCCTTCAAAGGAAACTCTCTGCTGAGAAGCTCTAGGATAACCAGGCTAAATTCAACTTTATAGAAATACCACCCTTATTTAGTTACTACCTTAATTGACTTATACATCTGGTCTCTTGGACTCCAAACAAAACATTAAATAATTTGATTCTGCTATAGCCCAGAAAAAAATACTTTTTCCTTCATCATGAAAAAGCTGCTGTAGCTTTTTCAGAGCTACTTAAGTCCTGAAACTGTAACTTCATTTTTAATTCTCTCACTTGTCTTTATTGTCATGAGCTGCTGTCTTTGTGAGAAAAACTAGGTACTGAAAAGCACTCATACACTGAAGGAGAGAACAGCCTGTTATGTAAGTGCACTACATTACGTACAAATCTTACTGGAATCTGTGCTAAAATGGCTTTATCAATAAAGAAATAAAGTAATCCAGAATATAATTTGCTTTCTACCTCTTCTGCAATGGCGTCAAAAGACCACATATGCCCAGATATTTCTGGATTGACCCAGTTTCCCTAGCTGTTCACAACATATGGCAGGACTGTCAGTAACCATCATAAAATTTATCTAGAGCCAAAAACATACACAAGAACATACCCATATATAGACTTTGAACTACATACTGACATCTCCAAATATTTATTTATTTATTTATTTTAGTAACACCATGTTTTTGTGATCTTAGAACTACAAGACAAGAATCTGTAAAATAACGAATTTTCTCTGTGGGTTCTGCAAATTCTCATACACTTTTCATCTAAAATTGACTTCATCCACAAAGTAAGGACAGGAAACACTACTAGTTAGAGCACCTGGTAGTGATGTGAACAAAATGGATCAACTACCATCTTTAGACACTACAACTGCTGCAAGGTTGCTAGATTATATTTCTTGGGCTGGGGCTATTTCAGAAACAAAATGCTTTTGATAAAATACCATACCAAAAATTTGAATGCCAGGATGAAAAAACTCTTCTAACTCTAACTGACTCTAAACGAAATTGCCTTTTGACGCAGCACTGTTAGATGAGTACTGATTATTCTTGTAGTTAAATTAAGTAGTGACAATAAGAAAGGGAAAATTGGTTCATTCTGATGATACATATTTTTCACAAAGAAGGTGCCTCAGCTGCAGAAGGGGAAGAACTTCTCAGAGAGTCTGTCAGACAACAAATTAATAGCATTTATTGTTCTTCTGCATAAATCCATCCTAAAATAAGATATAGTATAGGCTGAAACACCTACAGCACCAGAATGATGGATAGTACTTACAATATATGATAAAAGATTGAATATATATCAAAAGTCAGAGCTGTAAACTTGCCAGACTCACACTTTAAGATTTTTATATTTTAGATTTATAAATAAATAAATATAAAAAGGTGTGAACTTTATAGTCTAGATGGGTTAAAATGCCTGTCAAAGATTTGCCTTGGCACCTGCCTCATCATTTTCATATTTCTCTAACAGTTCATATGAAAAGGGTTTCTGAAATATAGCAGGCACTCCTGGGAGACAATCTGACAAAAACAGACTGAAGTCTGCATCCACCAGCACAATAGCATCATTGCTTCTCAGTCTACAATTTCCACATTATCTGAGAGGTGCTTATGTACACAGACTATCAGATGTCCAATTAAAGCTTAGAGGTGCTGCATATAAAATGCAAACTTAAATGTTTACAGTCATTAAAAAGAAGACATTAATGTCGTAGTGTTACATGAAACTAAGCAGGCTTTGCTAAAAAACCAAACACTACTATTCAGGGCCATGTGATTTTTAAATCAAATGCTGAATATAAAACCATTAGTAGCTGACAAGTAAAACTGTAATATTCCCAATGGTATTTAAGAAAAAAGAGAAGCTAAGTCAGTGAGACTTCGTTTTCAAGGAAACATGCAGTTAGATTCTTTTTATGTCGCTGTACACACAAAAAAGTATCTTTATTGGTACCTGAACATTAATAAATCACATCAACAGATGTTAAAGCAACCAGAAATTGATTGTGAGAAAAATATTATCTTTGGATATTGTTGTAAAGGGACAACTGGTGTTAAGAAAAAGAGCATTTCTTTAAAATAATATTGAAAACACTAGAAACAAAACAATGCATGTATTTATTAGTTTCTGTGGTATTTTTTGGTTGTGCTTTGTGTTTTCTCTTTTAAATGATGACATACACACAGAATGCATAGTGCATAGAGTTTGTTAAAAAGACATTATTTTAAGCGATATCAAAACCACCAAGCATAAAACTAACTTCTTGTTACAATGTCCTGTAACCTACTCTGTTTTTATTCCTAATGTTACATGTTGGCTTCTCTTTACACAAAACAGTAGTCTTTCTCCATTAACAATACACAGACCCCATCTGTTCTTCATTAAATACCTTACTTTCTCTGTAGTGCATTGTGTTTCTGTCACAGAAATCTCTCTGAGAAAAACAGGTTTCATAACTAAAGATTTAGGTAAATTCCTGAAGCCTCCTGAGCTCTGATTCAGCACATAGGAGTCAGCACTGAGGGCATTTCTTTCTCACTGATTCTTTTTGCTTAGTGTCCAGATTTCATCATCCTGAACTGCCAAAAAATACTCAAGGTAATCCTGAAACATGAAGGGACTTTCTCTGTGCACTGTGTGACAATCAATAATTGCTTTGAGAGAGAAAGAATTACGGGATGATGTAGACTAAGACCTCCAAAAGGTAGCTCCTTTCAGCAAAAGCTGTTAAGGAGAAAATTCAAATAAAAATGCAGGAACAAAAGCAAGTTCATTTTCTGGACTGCAATATATCAGAGGAAACATTCCACGGGGGTAATTTCCCAGTCTGACAATTCAGTCCATTGGGTAGGCTGAAACATATAAAAACCTTGATGAAAGGCAGTGTAATTGAGAGCAGAGAACTGATTGATTCTAAACATATGTAGAAGAATAGTAAATAAATGTGTTTTTGGTGCAGCAGCTACATTTTTGAGCTCAAGTCACCACAGACAAAATTCTTCACAGAAAGATTTAATACACAGTATAGCTAGGTTTTAATTTTTGTAGATTTTTGTAATTTATGCAATGTAGACACTAATTACTCAAATAGAGACCTTTGGTATGTTTTGAGTGGTTAGTGTCTTTCTGCACTCACGTATGTAGTTCACAAATGAAAAGGCTTTTTGCCCAAATTTGCTTATCCCTGCATCATGGAGTTTATTAGAGACACTGAGATCTTAACACAGCATGGAAACGGTAGATTGGGTAGGAGAGAGATGTCCTAAGAGCATCCTTTCTGAAGGAAAAGTTGGTGCCAAGGACAGAAGTTTGTGCTACAAATAGAAAGGCAAAGGAAAGAATTAAAAGTAAGCATGTTTATTTAAAGATATTAGAAACATCCAAAGTGAGACACACATCTATAGGCTGAATCAATTTCTGCTCTGCGTGAACCTCCTCATTATTTTTTTCTGTTTTATATCATAATTAATCTTAAATAAAACTACAACGATACTCCAAGCATTCTGCAGGCACAAATCACCTTTCATGGCATTTTGTCTTAGTTGTTTGGTATGATAGAAAAAAACATAATATGTTGTATCATGGTACCAAATAAACTGGTTATGATAAATAAATTATCTTATGTATACTTTCATTTTCTAAGAAGTAATACTGATTTTTTATAACTATATCTGTTGCAAACATAGGCAACACATTTCTGAAGAACAAACTTTTCATATGCAATGTTAAATCTATGTTTGTTCCTATTTCTATAGAGTTTCTTTATCTAGTATGTGACTAGTCCCCGAATTAGCACACTATTTTTTGGTGCCTGTGTTGCAAACTTTCAAAGTTTCAAATGAGAACAGTTGAAATACTTGTCATTTATTACTTGTAATAATGCAAATATGGGTAATACTTGTGAAGAATATACAAAGAACAGACGTTCCCTAAGCATTTGTGAACAGAGTTTAAATGGGTATTTGCAAAAAGCAATTAAATCACATCACTGACAGTACCACTGAACAAAACAGCCAAAGAAAGAACTGCATCATTGTCAGCCACTTCCACTTTTGAAAGAGTCATCCCTCATTTGGTGTTTTTATAGACCAACCCAAAAATCCAAAGAATATGCAGGAAACATAAAATACATATTACCCTGGAGCTGCTCTATATAGAGCAATCTTCATGTTTATTATTTTGTTTCACTGGTTTTCCTATGTGCATCCTTTTGCAATACAGAAATACCTCCTGGTGCACAGTGAATTCCATTTTTAAAAACACACACATTATCTTAACCTGATTGTGGTATATTCATTCATTAACCCTCACACGAAAATAAGCATTTCTGTAAGTACTCGTCATTGTGTGAAACAAGATTTCTTAAAAGACATACAACTACATGAAAGAAAAAAGAAACCACTTTTAAAAGTGGCCTTCCTCAAGGTTAGAAAATGCTGTATTAAACATTTCTAGCTACACTCTGACACCAAAGAACACTAAGTGGTTTTGATTTGGGATTCTGTTTAAAGCTTCCATTGAAGCATATAGTGCAAGATGATAATATTAATATGAAAAATTGAACATTAAAAATATTATATACATGTCACAGTTAAATACTGTAACAAAAAGCAAAACTGAATATCGAAGACTACTCTGTAGCACTTCAAGAACAAATTTTTATTCTTTTCTCTAAGATAAGGAACTTGCTGGTTTCCTTAAGAGAGCACTTATTTTTATGAATCTAAAGCAGGTGTACTCAACCTTACACTTTTTTACATCAAGCCAGGAGAGTTCATATGGGCAGAGAAATTAATCTCTCATCCCTGGCAGTCTCCCAGGAGCTATTTGTCTGGGGAACCCCGTGGTCACTCACACACAGAGAGACAGGCACATGGCCAGTGACATGCCTGGGCAGTGATGTGTTAGGGCTAATGGCTCCATGGTAAGATGGTGACTGCAGAGCAATCTATCTTCCTTATAGCCCACCTTGTTCGAAAAATCCTCCTCGAAAAAACATGTTTGGGAATGTTGCAGCACACGGCATCACTGGATTACACTAATTGCTCAGGCAGCAGCAAGCTGCCATTTGCTGTCCTTTGTCCTGACACCCCATCACCTGCAAGCTGCATAAGAACTGTGTGAGTCGGTCTGGATTGCACACCTTTGGTCTTTGAACCCACCACAAAGCCAGTCCTTCTGACCTACAGCTGCCAGACCTGTGGTGCCAGCAGAGGATGCTCTTCTCTGCCCTGTGTGGCAGGAGGCACCAGGTGTGCCGGGCAGGGATGGGCCTCTCCGGGGGTCTCAGGCTTCACCTCTTCCCAGTCACAAACAGTAAGTACACACCGGGCTTGCAGCGCTAACCCATGGATCTGGTTTCGAAGATGGAGATGGCTTACTCATGGAAACAGCAGATAAACTTAATGCATTCTTCAGACTTTAAATAAATATTTTGTTTTGTTTTAAAAAGCATTTCAGTCATACAGTATTCCTCCTACCTTCTTTCAGTACTGGCTTTGATAATTTTCTTCTCAAGCATATTTATATTTGAGGCAGCAACATTACTGTTAAATCTGGTTGATCTTTTTTTTCATGGATCCACACTGATAAAGCCATATACCAGATTTCTTTTCTTTCTTAATAAAGCTCTTTGCAGGATATATTTATTTGATAGTCAGATGCAAATCACAGAATAAATTGCAATATTTAACCTGAATGCACACTTCAACTTGTCTATACTGTGATGATTCTGAGTAAACCTGGAAAGAAACTACTAGATTTTTCATTAACAAAATTAGGACAGTTTATCAATGGAAGATAGGTAAAAATTGTATCAAATACCATAATGAATTCACAACTTATCAATTAATCAATTAACAGCATTACAGCATTTTTAGCAGAAAATAAATAAACCATTTCAGTGCATTTACCTAGAAAACACTGGACTGAGACTGAGAAATGACTAATATGGTGTTGAGGGGCTTTTAGCACCATGACAACAGATTGTTAAAGCTTTTAACATAGTAAAATAGCTCTGTATGTAACTACATTAAATGTTAAACTGATGATTCAGCATTAGTTGAGTCATACAGAAATACCAAATAGGCTTCAGCTACCAGTGAGAACTGAAGAAAACAAAACATTTTAAAATAAAAAAGTAAATAATGTTTACCAGTATCATCATAAGGAAAGTCCTTAGCCATTGGAAACATGTGTGAGTACTGACAGTAATTAGAGGAAATTATTTACTTTTTATCACAGGTGTTAGAGGAATTTTAAAGCTTTCTGTCCCAGTAAATGCCTCAAAGGAAGAAAAGTTTTATTAAATATTGTCTCCTTGCATTGTTTGGTTGCATTAGGGACTTTCAGAACATGTTTTTCAAGTAACCAGATCACGTTTAACTGAATTAAAATTAAATCCTTCATTCTATTTTCCATACTTCTTCCTCTATTTGTAATATAGATATTTCTAAAAAAAACCAACAAAACCACAGTGAAAATTCACAGGCATAATGATAATAACTATGTTGCCCATCATGGACATGCTTATTTATAAATAGCTGGACAGGAATAAAGAATAATGTCAGCAAGAACTGAGTTGCTCTTTAAGTGAAAATAATAATCTGGCTATTTCAGTCACACAGCTGTGTATGCAGTAGGAAGTCTCACTCCCAAATATTATCATGACTCATCTACTTTCCTTTTCAACTAGTAACATTTTTTTCTCTGTTTAAGTGCAGTGTTGATAAATTCTGCTCAAGCTGCATTGCTAAATTAACCCCCCCCCACTCCTTGACCTGTAGATTTTAATTGCAGTTACCCATTTATATTCATAAAGTTACTCAGCATAATCACCGTGGTTACAAGGTTCCTTCACACAAACAGTTGACCTGTCAAATACCCTACCCTTATCAATGCTAACATTTCAAATAGCATGCAAAATGGCAAGAGTATAAATAGTAAAGGTACAGCTGATTGCAGCCTGGAAGTCTCACATCTCTCGGGAAATAGAGGAGTTAATCAGCTCTGGCAGTTCGGAAAGCTTGCAGTGAAATACAGGACTGTACTGCAGATGTGTGGAGCATACAGAAGGTGTGGTCCATACTTTCTGCATGCATATTTAAATACCTAAAATTATACGGCTTTAGGTTATTATTCAAGAATAACCCCCTGAGGAAGAAGAATTACAGAGAGAAACAAGGCCTAACACACTTCATCAAACAGAGAGCTGATAAGAAGAGAAGGCAAAGCCTGGGTTACTCACGATTCTTTTCACCTCTCCACCTTGACCCCGTTTTTATTCTAGGTGCGACGTCCGTAGCAGCAGCTATGTCTACTAGCCCTAGCAGCAGCAGCAGTGACAGGACAGCCATGCCAGGAAACAAAAAAACCAAATCACCTCTACTTGGATTACTGCTAAAGATGAATTAGAAGACTTCCCTTAGGAGTGAACAATTGGAGCTAACATCACTTACTCAGCAGAGGCAGAGCGAGATGTAAAGTATCATTCCTACTAGAAATGTTTATTAAAAAATTCCATTGCATCAATTATTTCTATTATCCAGAGAATGTAAAACCAGCCATAAAGGCTTCCCCTAGACAGGAGCCTCTGGCACTCAGAAGCTGGAAGAGATGCACTGGCAGCTTTATGTGATCCCTCAGAAGCTACCGGCTCCTCACCTGCCTCTACTACCTCTCAGCCCTCCTCAGTGTTTATCAATATTCTCCACAGCACCCTAGCAAGGGACACAGCCGGGCTGAAACTGGAGGAGTTTTTACCCTTTGCTTGCATATCTTACTGCAGTTTCACAAAGCTGATGACAGGGAAAATTTTCATGTTAACACTCAAAACTCATTACATTTATCAATGGGCACAAAACCACAGTTTGTAAAACATCCTACCCTAGCAAGAAAGGGGGGAAAGGGAATGGAGGAAATATAATGTACTTAGGACAAGAAAGAAAGACTTAAAAAAAACCCAAAACACTTTTTTTTTTTTCCTTTAAGCTATTCAACAACTCTGTCTCTTATTCAGCATAACTTCTATTTCTAGGAAAAATAACACAAACAATGCCACCTCCCACCCAGGTTTCTGTCAGCAGATGCTGCATAAATGGAACAGTTCACCAACAGTAAGAGAAGCTCTGAGAATGTATGTATATAACAGCAGGCTCTGGGCAGCCTGTACCCAGTGCAAGCAGACTCCAGTGCTTGCAGCACTAACAGCAACATTGTTGGAAGCTATTTAACCCTGTATCTATCAGTGCCAGGGAGCTAGATCATAGACTTCCCTGTGGTGATTGAGACAGTCTCAAGGTAAAACTAACAAAAAATATCTGCTAACCTTTTCACCACACTTAGGAAATCATTCCACATGACCTATGGAGGACCAAGAAAGCTTTACCTGGAGAGCTAAAAATCACCATAATAAGACCAGAGTGCTTTCCACTCATGGTGACAGAGAGCTTCACTCTGGATTAAGTCTTTATTTTTACTTATATTCATACTTTACTTATATTCAGTAAAAGAAACTGCAGAATAGCTTGTTTTTTAATTTAATAATTATTAAGCCTCAGGAATACTTAATATTGTGTACTTGTACAACAGTAAAACTAATTTTCCTAATAGAACAGGAATTAATTAGCATTCTATAAGCTGACCTTGTGCTTCATACATTGCAGATTAGCTGTTGCATAGATGCTGTGGCTAGAACTGAGTTGCAGAATTAAGGTCTTTCTCTTTTTAATAAAGTGCCAGAATAAATTTCTAGGTACAGTTTCAATTACCAAGAAAGGAGAGACAAAGTAAGCTATTTTAGTCTTCATAATGCATCTATTAATTTATAGTGTTCACAGCCACTGTTCTTTATGAAATTTGAGCTCATAATTATTAATGTTATTGAAATACTCCACAGTGGCCAACTAAGGCATGAGCAGCTGAAGCCATTCATTTCTAGACATTATCATGTCAGTGACAGTAACTTTCCAAACATGGCCAGGAGCAATTTTTCACCTAGAGCTGGCAGACTTTAGATGTCCACATAAATACTCTATCAGAAAGTCTTCCATGACCATGAAAGTAGTTTTCCTTGAGTCCTTTAAAAGAAACAGTCTGTTTTGTCATTTGGACCAGTTGGAGAAATTAGGGAGATATATGTACTCTTATTTAATTTGGGCTAACTACATTCAGCACAAAAAAGCAAACTATTTACAGCATAGAACATAAAGAAATGGTGATGTGACAAAGCTCCCACATGTTAGACATCACAAGCAATCTTTGGTTTTGCTCCAACCCCAGTAGCTTCTATGAGGCTGTTTCTCCTGTGCAGATGAGCAGGACAGAGTGGTTTCCACATACAGACTCAGCACTGTGTCTGGACAGGGAGAGAAGTCACTGCTTCCTTGCCTCAGTGGAATTTTCTGATAAAAAGGTTTGGTTTCTTTGTGATCATTTTATTCTACAAGAGTCCCATTTCTGTCCTAAAGACCAATGGAGCATCACTCCTATATGTGCCATTGGGCCTTTCTCCCATAGCAAAAACAACTTCTGTGGTAACATACAGCATTAAAAGAAACAGTGGGGATTTCAGATCCTTTTTTTTTGTGCACACCCTTCACCATCTGAACTCACGCCAAGGAAGTGTGACAACACTTACTCTTTAAAAATGACTCATCATATTGCTGGTTATGTAAGATACCAAATTGCTCACTGCACCAAAATACAGCAAAGAAAAAAACCCTCAGTTAATACAAGGTGGTTCTTTAGGAGCATATTAGCAGTGATGTGGAATGGTGTAAGTTTACTCAGAATGCAGGAAAAATGTCTTTTCAAATGGCAGATGCAGTATTGAGCACTGAAACCAAAATGCTTTGCAATCTTGCAGTATGCAGTGTACTGTTTAAAGGATTTTTCAAGGGGGGGAGGGGGGGGGGAAAGCATGGAATTCCAGACCAAAAAACATGAATCTGAAGCAAAAACTTGAGCTGCCCTGCTGAAGAAACCTCTGCTTTGTAGTTAATGCTGGTTATCCTTTGGTCACTGTTCCAAACCTCGTTGAATATTGTGCTGTGCAAATGCAGACTGGTGCATCAGACTGGTATTTCAGCAGATGCCTGCTGAGCTCCCAATCCACACACTTGTTTTGTCTAGTAGGCAATCTTACACAGTTAATGGAAAGTTTCAAAACTGCAGTCCAGATGGCTTACAGATCTTACAAGACTAATGGAAGCATGACTTTAAAGACACAAAATCTACATGGACATTTTTGCACAGGCTGCATCAATTTATCCTGTCACAGTAGAAAGAGCTGTTGCCTTCAGGAGAGCTACCCTGTATCTGATGGGTGTGAAGGGATGCCCAAAGCAGCATCTGTAAGTGACCATTTTTCTCTTGATTCATACAAAAATGCAGTCAGATGGGGAACACTCATCACACAAACAGCTTTTGTATGACCTTGTCTAACAGAGTGCCTCCTGCAACAGTGGTGCTAGTTAGCAAGACAGTGGACAATTACTGCCCTAAAAGCAATGCAAGTCCACTGCCTTTCCCACTGGAGCAACAGCAAGTGAAACTGAACTCTTAAGCATTCAGAGGTGTGAAGTCCAATAAAAGGTGGCCTGTTCCTATGTGATTCAGTGTTTTATTGCTCATTTAACTAGTTTCAGTTTCTTATGTATAACTTCTGCACTTGTAAGTTCCTTAGAAATTCATAAGCTTACTCAAAAGCAATGCAATTTATTCTGGAATTAGCCACATGGACACCTTTTTCAGAGATGCAGTGGACCACCTGAAGACATTACACCAAGACTGGATGCCTTTCTGACATATGCTGCAGCACAGTCAGACATTTACATGAAGATAAAATTACAAAATTAACTAGTGTTAATTAGTTCTATCTAGCTTTAATAAATGTCATTCTCTAAAATCTTCAGGCACATTTCTTTTCACCTCAGCTTTCATTATGTCCCAGACTTTTAATTTTTGTTTTAGTGTGTCATAGATAATAGTCACTAGCAATTTACTGCACAGTTCTTTCCTTGGGTCAGATATCTTCCACAGAGCTTTTTATCCATAAAGAGCTGAACTTTTCTAAAGTTTGCTCTCTCTTCATTAGAGACTTCACCTTTACCTTTCTCTAAAGGCTAGCAGCACTTTCTTCAGCACCCTGGCACGGCTTTCCAGGAAGGGTTTGAAGCAGCTTTCTTCTCTTCTGCACATGAATGCTTCATTCACTGAGACATGATGAAAGCTGCATGCTCTTGCTGTAAGCCTGCAAGGCCATGAGGTTAGCCCACTTGTGCACAGAAGTCCTTTTCCACTCTCTTCAAACCAAAGCCACTTCCTTACAAATCCAGCCTCTATGTCACATCTTCTGAAAAACCCACCACTGATTGTGTTGGAAATTGATGATCTAGGAAAGCCTTTTTTTTCACAGAGGTTCTGCACTGCTTTAGTGCTAAAAGAGGACAGACTGACAAGGAAGAGCCTGGCCACAACAGCACAGGTTCATGAGTCATTCTCTCCTGACAGTCACACGAGGACTGTGTCAACTCCTAAGTAAAAGCATCTAATCCTCTCTCACAGTCTGACTGTGGAGGGTAGTGAACTGACCTCTAGGGTCCCTGGTTTTAAGGTGTCTTTCTCAAGTTTGCAAAAGAAAGCAGGTCTCACTTTCTGCAGCACAAGCTGTACTTAAACCACTGCCACGTACAGTTCTTACACTGACTTTGGTGCAGTTGCCCATTTTAGAAGACTAACACTGGTGACTCTCAGAGACCCTCTGTGAGGCTGCCGTATGGAAACTTTTAGGCAAAGATTTTAAGGGCAACAGTTAATAGAACTCATTAAAGCTAAAAATTAGCCAAGTTCTATTTTGCAGACCTATGACTCTAACAACTCTGGGGAGATCAACTCAAGAAACAGCAATGTCACCATGAAAACACTGCAGTTCTGTGAAGCAAAGGGTGCACACACATCATTCATCAGCGTGTACTGAGACCAGACCTACACACCATTTTTACCCCTGCCAGATTGAGGAAATGGTAAAGTTCCCAGATCAGATTGGCAGGGAATTTTTGTTTGCTTGTAATATGGAACTATTAAATACAACAGTCAAACAAGACTTTCCATAGCTCATGGAGAATGAAAAATAGACCTTAAACAATATTTTGGTCATCCAAATACATAAATTAAAAAGAAACATTAAAAAAAACAACAAGCAACACCCCCCCCCCCAAAAAAATAAATTTCATTCTACTAACATCCTTCCCTTTTTCTGTTTTGCTATTGAACAACAACAGTGTACTTAGCAGTGTATAATAATATAAATTGACATTACCTCTCCCCCAAAGACTTCATGGTCTAGCACAATTATGTCTTAAAAGTCATCACTTCTATGACAGCACATATTCGTTTCTTAATTTCCTCACTTCTGAGCATTTAAATTCTTAACCACAACATTACACATTTTGCTAGCACCTTTTAAGTTCTTTGTGGTCAAAGAAAACAAATGCATTGTGCACAGATACACACATAAAAATATTTAAGTGCATATACACACATCTAGGTATACATCCCCAGGTTAATAAACTCACCAACACATAAACAGAGCAAAAGCTGCACAACTGAAAAAAAACCCAACCAGTTTTGATCCATATTATTTAATCTTGATTAAAGTTACATTTCAGTAACCCAATCTTGGTTTGGGTCAATCAGTATGTACTTATTTGTTGTATACAATTAACACTACATAAAGTTGCTCTTAGTAAAAATTTTAGAAGACATGATCTAGTTTTTTAAGGGGAAAAGTAGAATTTTTCTTACCCATGTGCCTTATCAATATTAATCAATCTTTATGCCCTCAAGGTAACAATGATTTATTTTTTTTTTAAAGTGCGAGGGTCTGTGGTTATCAGCTATAAAAAAAGACTTCAAAATGCATACTGAGATCAAAGAACATTACCAGACTTATTCTTTCCATCTGGTTGTAGAAGAGGAGGCATTAGTCTCTGAAGCTAAGTCAGCAACTACTGTGCTGGCAAAATACTACTCTGTGCAGCCACAAATACTTCTACAAAATACAAAATGACTTCTTTAAAAGCAAAGAGTACCATCAGACTCTGCATCCCAACATATCAAGAAAGCAAGACTTTCACAACAGCATCAGATCTCAATAGCACTGGCACTGTATCAGCAAAAAACCCGAGTCTATCTCAAGACATCTCCTTGACTCTTACACCATGGCATTTCAGTCTTTTAAAAGCATTCTGTCTCTTATGGTTTTGAGCCTAAAAGAGCAGTCATACCCTTCTTATAATGATTATTTAGGATTTCTATGTGTGACTGTACACCTAAG
The DNA here is from genome assembly GCA_024611195.1 of Ceyx melanurus. Lineage (NCBI taxonomy): Eukaryota > Metazoa > Chordata > Aves > Coraciiformes > Alcedinidae > Ceyx > Ceyx melanurus. The sequence goes on along the minus strand of JANHGL010012286.1, from coordinate 68,847 downwards.
AAATCTGTACAGTTACATGTTAACGCAGCAAGTGTTTTTTGTTAGTATAAATGAGAAGCCACATGAGACCACCTCAAGTACACTTCCCAGATCAAGTTGAAAGTAAAATTTTATAAGATAATATTCGTGCTTTTAACATCAAACTTAAGGATTAAATATGTTATGAACACATTTCATGTATGCAAGTTATTAATCATTATCTGCTCTAACAAACTAGCAATCTTTACCCTATTAATTCAGGCAACTGTAGGAGTGTTTACCAAGTGATGGAGAATTTTATATGGAAACTTTCAAACAAAAATAAACACAAGAGAACTAAAATTAATATTGTTTAATATAAAAATATGCCACCCTACTCAGCTCTCAAAATAAACTGCTAACTGTGGTTGCCCCTTTAAAAAACAAAAAAACACCCCAAAACAACAACAACAAGAGATTGTTAGGCTCATCTGTGAGGTCTAATTTGCATATGTACATTTAGTTTTTCTCACAAATTTAAAAGATAATGTCAGTGGGTTTCAAGAAAGCATTCAGAGATCTGGCCATTTTATGATTGCAAAATCAAAGACAAAGTTTGTCAAGCTTTTTCTTTATTATTTATGCTTTTAAAATTGCTTCCTTTTTTGTTAATTGCTCTTACTGAAATTTTATTTTCCTTTCTGCCTAGCTCTAGCTTCTTAATTTTCCATCTCTGTGTACTTCTTCCTTTTTTTTTTCAGTACAACCTTCACTTCTTGTTCATCACCTCCTTCTTCTGCATCTCCAGTTACCAACCCCTACACAGTGATCAGATAGCACACAGAAGAGGTGTGAAAGAAAAGTAGTTGGGATGAGAACTGTGCCAACAGGAGTCGATGATGAGCAACCAAGGTGAGGGTGGCATTATCTCAGCAGCTGATTTTGAGGCGATGACATGCCCTGACAATCTGATATGCCCTGTATATTTGCCCTGTTCAACCTTTCAGCTCAAAATGCTAGAAACCAGAGCCAGCCTAATAAGTTTATAAAAAACAATTAAATTTATCCCAGGAGATGGAGATATTTCTGGTGTTCATTCTGTTCATTTAAGAAATTGCTTTCTACACATGATTGCATGATCCTGGAACATAAAACAAGCTATTTTTTCCTGGGGTGGGTGGCATGGAGAGTTACTTTGACAGATGGGAAGAAAAAAGGAACCATGACAAAACATATAAAAGCAGGTGTAAGAGTCTGGATGTCATTTTTCTGCATCTGCCAACACTATTTCAACCTAAATTGCAGTGCAGTGAAGACATTAACACTATCTTTATCAAAGTGAGTTAGGGTATTTCCTCTGCATTGCTTCAATACTGAGCTTCAGAACAAGAATGAAGGTCCATGTCTCACAGTCTAATATAAAGAAAAAAAATCCCAGTTGAAGGACAACTTTAACAGGAAATTTCTTCGGTGTTAATGAAGTGACTTTAAAAAACCCCACAACCAACCAACAACAACAACCACACTGTTTTTTGTTTTTCCATTTTCTTCTGGGAAAACTTAATTCTTCAATGTTGAATTGTGTTATCAAGAGATTAAGCACCTTATAATAATTATAGCAGAGATATGGCTTGTGTCCCAAATGGTGAAAATAATTCACTGACTGTAGCAGAACTACAGCAAACTGTGAGCATCTGGTCTTGTTTGCTTTAATCAACATTTTCAAAGCCTACATGAGAAAGATGGATGCTCATTCCTATTAAGAGAACAACAGAAACTGGTTTCCATGTATCCAGAGAGAAGGTGGTAATACCATTTTCAGCAGTCAATGGAAGTTAGTCGTCTGACTTCTATTTGTGCTTTTGAAAATCTCCCCAGTGAGATTCTTTGGGTGAATTGGAGCTACAGGGTAATCTGCTAAATTGGAACAGAATCAATAAACTAAATTAAAACATTTACCTTAAACACTAATTTAAGCCCTGAAATGATGGAATTAAAAATGTATCCATAATAGATGTATGGAAATAAAAAAGTCTCACCACTACAGATATGTTAGATATATAATGTATAACTAAAAATAAGTAAGAATCATAAAAATTAAAATTACTTAACTTCAATAAGATTATTATCCTACTTATAAGATGAGAATGATGAGTATCACCTTCTAGAGTTATCAGTGTAAGTCCCTGTGTATGAAAAGGCATGTACCCTGAATTCTGTAACATGTGGGTGTGGCTTCCCATAGAAAACCTAGTTTTTCTCTATTTAGTAAGTCTAGTCTATCTCCTCTTTTTTTCCTGATTGTTTGATTTTCCATGTCAGCTAACATGTTGGCTTCTCACTTACATGTGGACCTGTTGTCTGATACATTTCACAGATTTCTGTCCTGTTGACAGCTATTCTAGGTGCTTTCAGAGCTATTTTAAAGATGAAAGCTGTTAACAAGACTTAGGGCAGTTAAGACAGTATTTTCAAATTTACAAGACTCTGTAAAACGCCCATTAAAAAAAAAATATTCAAAACTACTCCCTTCTTTGTATTTTAATAAAATCTGTAAAGTATTAGCAGTCACAGAAATACTGTTGGCATAAAAATTACTTTACTATTAAGGATTAGCATAAAAGTATAGTTTCATATGCTATGGTATAACATGGAAGGGTTTTGTCAAGTAGTAAAAACTGACCTCTAAAAATTAACTGGGTTTGGATATAGTGCATTTGCACTGTAGAATTAATAGGGAACTGTAGTCTGTAAAAATGAAGCCTACAGAAGTATGCAGTATGACAGCGTGCCTGTGCCTTGCAAAGAAGGCACTACAGTCCTTTCAAAATGAAGGCTTGACGTGAGCAAAAATAAAGACCACAAGTGCCACAAAAGAGGTTAAGTTCAAAGTGTGAATGGCAGTCTCTCGGATGGGAATGCACCCGTGCAGACTCCAGGCTGACACGGTGGCAGAGGATGGTCTGATAGAAGCTTGTACTGGAAAAAGCCTGAATGTGATTTTTTATTGGGGGGGGGACGGGACCCTGGAAGTCAGCAAAAGAATTCCTCACTGATTCCCACTCAGCATTCCATTGCAGACTGCTGCAGTTTGGCTCAAAATACCTAAAACAAATGCCGAGGGCTGGCTCAAAGTTATTAGTTTGGATTTTAGATACACTCAACATACACTGTATAAATGAATCTCAGCCCTGCTATACAGAAACACATTTAACATTCACATTGGTTTCTGAGTGATCCTCTGCCTGTAAAAGTGCTTTATTCTCCCACCATCTTCCAAGACCTACCATCAGCTTTTATTATGCAGTAGGATTTAAAGAGAAGTCACAGTCTGCTCTGATGTAAACAAACTCCATAGAAATCAAAAGCATTTGGTTCAAAAACCTCAGGGGAGATTTCAATCCCCTGTAAATATGGAAAGAAGGGAGAGAGAACTCTAAGAACAGCATAGAGCTCTTCCCTTGCTTACCTTTGTTTTCATTCCCTCATCTTCCTCTTCATTTTCTCCTCTCCATCCTATATACTTCTTCCCATAGCACGTGTATAAGAGAACATATTTGACAAGTCACATTTCTGTTTGTTTAAATAATGTGTTCGTTTAACAGAAATTTTGTTGGTTTATGAGACTACACATTTGGGAGGTCTTACAGAAAGAGGCATCCTCTAGTGAATTAACAAACCTGTCCTCTTCATTCTAAGTTTCTAGGGATTCTTTAATAATTTGTTCTTTTCCTCTCTTCAGGGCAGCTCAAGTCTTTGTCATGGTTAAATATAATCTTATAAACATATATATATATATACATATACATATGCAATATCTATTAGGATAGGTATTTGCTATATCTTTATAGCAAGGAAATGGAGAATAAAATGAAGCAAATAGCTAACATCTTGTTTTGTAAGGTGATAGCTCCTCCTCTAACTAGCTGCTACACTTTGTAGCAGGCATTGTAAGGCCACCTGTGGAACCATTACCACTTATCTGTAATTTAGCCTATTAGCCTTAACACTACATGACATAATTCTCCATTTACAACATATGTTGGCAGTTTCACTCTGTGAGGTCCATTTACTGAATAGAAAGTGTTTAGCACACAGCAAAACTATGCCTGTATACACAGAAATCCCTAGAGTAACTTCATATTTGTAATCCACATTGATGCTTGATTTGTTTTGAATTAATTTTAAATTCATGATTCTGAGATGTATGTAATTGCTTCATATATTACCACACTTACTGTGCTCATTATGTAATGCAATGTGGACCAGAAACTAGCAACTCTAACTTGCTATGCCACAGTTTAGAAAATTACATCAGAGAAAAAGAGGGGGAAAAAACCCAAAGCAACAAACCACCTGGAAGAAGAAGGAGGAAGAAGGAACACATTTTTTTTTCAAAATCAGCAGAAGTTGTAACAAAAAGACAACTTAGTACTTACTTAGAATAATAAAAGGTGTGTTAAATTGGCAGGGAAACAACTGAACTTTATTTCATTACTAATTCAAGCTCATCATATTGGCTTTTTTAAGTTAACCCCAAAGGAAGTCTGTTTTGCAGACTTTAGTGCAAATCACTGTTTTGAAAGCAGTTTTGAAAGCAATCCGTTTTGAAAACTGCTTTTTAAAACACCTTTTTATGTTTTGTTTAATGATATTAAGACTGTAGATGTCACTGTATCAACTGTAGTTAATGCAAATACAAGTAATCATAAATGGCACAAATATAGACAGATTAATTTTAAATGTAATTTTAATTAACATATAAATATTCCTTTGATTGACAGGAACAGTTTGGTTTTTTTCTTGTGCAACACAGGACAATTGATTAATTAGTACTTGCAAAAGTATTGATTTAGATCTCTGGATTTTTATTTTATTTTTTTTTTCCTGGGATAGAACCATGTGCTTTTGAACTTGAACTACCATACCTTGATGAATAAATACTTGGCCTTGAATTAACTTGTGAAGTTCCGCATCAGCATTTTATAATTGCAGCACATATTTCATTTTTATTGGCAAACCACAACTCATTAGAATAAAAATTTGATTTATACATAGCCAAATGGTACAGTTTGTCAAATAAGAACATATGCACTTGGAAATGGTCACTGTTTTCCAGTAATTTCAGAATTTTTCTCTGTTCTTTAAAGGGAGAGGTAATGTTTTTTTAAATTTTCTAGAATGCTTATGAATAGCTTCAGGAGCCAAATCCTTTATTCTGTGTTTCTGTGCCAGCAGATGGTTCCTTTAAAACCACCATCCTAGTTTTCACTCTTGAAATAGTACTCCACACAACATTTCTGGTTCTGGCCTCAGAACATCCAGATTTTCTTTTATTCTTCTTTAAATCTTAAAAAATTCTTTAACTCCTCATGAAAAAAAAAAAAAAAAAAAAAGGCACAAGAAGATGCTAGTCCTTTGAGCATAAAGAAGACAACCATAATCATAAGGCAGAATTTGAAGAGGATTTAAAGAGGGATTACTGGAGAATGAAAACAAAGTTGTAATATTATAAATCAAAAGAAAAAAAAAACACAACACAAACCACAAAACAACCCCAGTAGGAAAAAAAAAAAAAAAAGATTTATTTTTGGCCAGATTTTTGTCATGCATTTTTCCAGAGCTGGGAAGTTGATAAACTATACCAAACAGTCTTTGGCAAAAAAATGGATAGAAAATGTGAGGTCTGAGAGCCAAGAAACTTGAAGTACAGTATCACAATGACCTTTTAAAAGAAGTCGCTCAGACAAAATAAATAACCAATAAGGTTAAAATAACTTTTTTTTTCTCTTCACACTTAAAATACCTGAAGAATCATCCACCAAAAACCTGCTTATTTTTATGCATCTCATTTGCCTGAAAACCATAAGGTAACATGTATTGTTTAGTACTCTTTATAGGAATTCTGTTAAATAAAATTCTGTCAGACATTCTACATCAGAACTATTTTTTTTTTCTGAAACAGTCTATATGGCTATAGTAATAATAGTCTATATTTAAACATAATATAAAAGTGAAGTCATTTACAAGAGTCTATTTAATGCTTGCAGATTTGTTTACCAATAAACTTTTAAAAGCAGTATTATTTACTCAAACCTCTAACATAATTGCTTTGTCATGGGTCTTGACAAATAAAGCAGAATGCACAGCTAGATGTACTTTACTCACCAGACAGAAGGAAGACTACATAAAATTTATTACAGCCTTGAAAATATCTCTTCTGCATATTGTACAAAATTACAGTCCAAAAGTTTCAACAGAGGTCTAGGGAAGGTTTTAATCCCTGAAACTACAACTTTACACTTTATTCTGAGAAATGTGTAAATAGTTTGATTGCTCATTTGTTCTTTAAAAACTGAATGTGGTGCACTGACATTTTTATTTGTGTTTTTTTCATCTCAACTTAACTATGAAATAGGATAATTACCAGTTAGGAATTAATATCTTTTCAAAGCTTGATTATTTCCTATTTTTACTCATGTAAAAGTAGTATGTTCTTATATTTGGCATGTACTGAACAAAGCTAACACAAATTATTACTAGTGTATGCTCTACAATACATCTCTCCAGTTTTAATTTTATTAGAGTACCTTATATGCTGAATAATATAACAATTTGCTAATCCTATTAATTTTTGCTCCAGCCACACGGTGGAGGTTGGGTCAGTCCACGTCACTCTAGAGAACTGGAATACAGCAGCAAGTCTGCAATTAGCCATGGGGGCTGCTCCTAGCCCCATAAACACAAAAATAAAACCAGATGTCAGAGATCTACAGAGGAGATTTAAGGATATCTTATGGCTCTCAGGCACATAATAAAAGTCCAATGAAATTTTTAGATGAGGTAGTAGTATTTAAATATCACAAAATGCTCACATGGAGTATTTTGTTTCTACCTGATACAATGTCAAAACCAATTCAACTATCTTAAAAATTAATACTATTCAAGTGGTTTTTTCCTCACTCTCCTTCATTCTCTCTAAATTAAGGAAACTGGAAAGTTATAAAGTCACAATAAAACTTAAACTTCAAAGAAAATAATCTAAAAAACGATACATAAAATTTCCAACACTTTGAAACCAGGTTCAAATTAATTTATGTTGAATTAAATTCTGTTTAGATTCAACTAATATTCTCTTGCTTTAAAAGTACTTGACAAACATTTTGAAAGCAGAGGAACTACAATCAAGATGGTGCAAAACTGTAAAGCTCAACATTAACTAATTATGCAGCTTACGGGCACAAAAATATCCTTAGAGAATACTATGCCCTTAGGGGTAATTTAGCCATGGGGAGGTCAGTAGCAATTTTTCCACTGGCTCATAGAGAATTTAGACAAGGACCTGAGAAAAAGAAGTGTCAGTGTCTCAAAAAGACCTTTATATCAGATGGCTGGGCAAAGCACTGCTCTGCTCAGAAAAGACAAATTCAAGAAAATATACATGCAATAAATTCACAGCTAATGTTGCAAGTGTTGATATAAAAATATAACTCTAACAATATTCAAAAATACAGTATTTCTTCCCTCAAGGAAAAAAAACACATAAACTTGCTTGGATGATCCTCAGCAATGTATAAAAATAAGAATGGGATCTATTTAAATGTTTTCTATTGTTTATCTTTAAATAAAGACTGCTGGAGGTTATTTTGATCTCTAGTCAGTTAAGAAAGACCCAACAAAGAATCTCTAGCACTTAAAGCTGGTGTGATGAAATATATAACATTTAATAATTTAATACTCATTAGATTCATTCATTTTCTGTATTCTGTAAGAATCATAGACACCTGCAAAATTATAGAAAGGATTACAGTAGATTACTAAACAAGTTGAAGTATTCTTCTCATACCTTACATAGAACACTCTTACAATGCTTTTTATTCGTTAGCATGTATGCCAAGGAAATAAGGTGCAGTTTTTTGAATATATTTGTTAGACATATTTCACTCACCCTTCTGATATGTCATCCTTCTAAATTTTCCATGTTCCATTTACAATTGAAGACAATATTGAATTTACAACAATACATCTAATGCCATTGCTTACAAAGAAAGTTTTAAAAGCAATGTTATTTACTCAAATTTCAATCTGAATTACTATTTTTTATACATTAGTTTTTCCAGCAGAAATTTAATCTTTGATTCTTATTATCAACTAAGTTCATACAGGATAACGTGTTTTAGACTTCATTATTCCTAAAGCAAATGCTAATTCTAATTTAGTAAGGTTTACAATGTAAAATATACTAACAAAATACATTCCTATTACAACTATATTAAATATAACCTTTGATATTTAAGTTCTGTTTCTTTAAGAATTCTGAAATTGATCCCTTATACATGATGCTACTGAGATGCAAGACTTGACTGATTTTCACAGCAAAGCTAGGAGATACATGAGTAAAAATACACCTTACTAATATTTTTAATGTATGTTCTGTAATAAATAATTAAAAATATTTCTCCAGAAACAAGACTGAGCATAAGCACACTGACAGGACTCAGTGGATTACAAGTGGAAACTTCAGGTGGATTGATATTTTCAGTCCTGAAAAAAATCTCAGACCTCACAGTGTCTGCTTATGTAAAAATAAAATAAAAATTAAAAAAAATTGAAAATATCCTACAGATCTAATGATCTTTGAGAATATTTTTTCTATTTTCAATATAACTTACAGAGTACAGAGATAAATGGTAAAGATGACAGTAAATTGATAAAAGCATACTTCATAAGAGATGATCTCTCTCTCAAATTACCACATACCATAAATTCAGTTAAGATAAATGAGGTTTTAAATTGATACATCACAGAAATCAGGAATGTCAAAAATCTACTTTCTAAAAGTTTATTATGAAATGCAGCTAGCATCAAAATTAATCTTTGTGCTCTCCAGAAATTACATTAAACACATAGCTCAAAGATATAGTGAACCAGTTAATAACTGTCCATAGAAAGCAGAAGAGCCTTTTTTTGAGTCATTAGTCAGCCTTGGACAAGAAAAAGCTCAAGAATTGTATTTATGAGGGAAGATTGGTTAGCACAGGGAAGCTTATCAATTCCCTATGATCTTCATTCATCTCTTCTGCCTGACACCTCTACCAAAAATGAATCAGATCATAGATGTCACAGTTTCCAGTCCAGTGCTTCACTATGAAAGTGTACTGGGAGCAGTTCAGTAGCTGCTTGACATGCAGCTTATTCAGCTTCATAATGACAAACAGATGAGGGTAGCAGCCACTTTTGTCACATCTTTTGTTTCTAACAAGGGAGAATTCCACAGGTCACTTTGGTTAGTCAGCTACAGTTAGTCTCTTTCACCAGACACATTCAGGTCTGAGCTCAGCTTGTTCTATCATCCCCATGATCATATATATGCACTTGGGCCATGGATCAGGAACTTCTGGAGGAGGAATGACACTTCCTTAACACCTATCAAGGGTATTCTCCTGATATGATGATGGCTACATTGAGCTGGGAAGAGATGAGCACCAGATATCTCACACTTAAACATTCATAAGTTGCTTGCACAGGCTTTGGACCAATGCAAATAAACAACAGTAGAGACTGAATTTTCTGTCCAGCTTCTGAGTCTGCACTTAGGCATGCCATACAAAAACCCCTTGACCCTTAAAGTGTTTAAATGACATGGACACCCTCCCTCTCATTCCTCCATCTGTCCTTCTCTACAGAAAGGGTAGAAACTCCAAGTCTGTGAATCTGGGTCCTTGCCAGAGAATTACTCAGGTCCAGCTACATGACACACCATAGAAATTCTGAAAAGGTCCTGATGTGGTAAACAGACATAAATTGAAAATTCTTTTTAATTACTACATCCACTTCTTTGTAAGTTGTGAATACATCCTGCCACAGCAAAGAGAATCCCAAATTTGAGGATAAAAAAAAAAAAAGGCAATAGTAAGCCAGCAAAAGTGTAACACACCAGGAAGCTACTGCTGGTCAATATAATCTAGTAGGAATACAGTTCTTAAGTTCCATCCTTCTGGGCATGTGGGAAAAAGAAGTGATTACTGCAGTGGGAAGAGACAATATTCTTTTTTAAGGTCAGAGGGGCAACTCCTATTTGGTGGCAAATGGATTCCTTAAAGCATGATGTGATCAAAGTGACAATTCAGAACAAAGCTAAGGCACAATTGCCTGGTTTACTAATGTCACATACACTGAAGTGAATTTGATATTAAAAGAATACAGCATTAGGCAGCACAAGACCTCCAGATTTTTTGAATGTAAAACACCCTGCTGCAAATAGGAAAATACTATTGCTGTTATTGCAATGTGTGCTACTAGAAGGGTAAATATGATTACAAACATGAGCCTGCCTATACACGCAGGCTTGTAGATGTTGCACACTATGCACTAAAAATGGAATTCTGCAACAGCTGACAGGACAGGGAAATGAGGGGAGTGAAAGGGGAGGGGAAGAGGAGGAATGGGAACAGGGGACAAAAGAAAAGAGAAGGAGTCTGGGAAATGCAGACCCTGGGGCACACAGCAACAACGTATTCAACCTGCTGTTAGCTGTCAGTGCTTCAAAAATACTGGAATATGTGCTGATCAAAAAAATGTGTCACGTGGAGGAGGAGAAAAAACAGAAATGCATGTTAAAATTTGTGGCCAGAATCCATAATCCCTATTCAGCAATGCATAATAAGTGAAAAGGGAACATGCATCAGTAAATACTTTTTATCTCGCCTTCAGATTCAGGGTTTTGTTACCAATGTTGGGATTGTTTGAGAGACTGGCAGAGATGCACCTTTGTTTAATACTTGCATTTCTTTTCCTGTATGGCTGTCTGCATGTTTGTGAGGGTTTTGCACACCAGGTTTTGCCTAATTATTTTTCCCATTTAAAGTTAATTTTGTGTAAACTAGTAGTGTATATGAAAGTTATTAAACAAGTGCAAGTGCTCTTTTTCCTTTGCTTTATTAATTCCTTGAGCTTATGAAATATTTTTTAGGTATTCAGTGTCTAAACTTCATCTGTTTGTGTTTGGAACTGTTACTGTGCCTTGGATGAACATGTAAATGGCAGATGGGAAACAAAACAGAAGTGAGGAGAGCCACATAATTCCACACTTTCAGCACAAATCTTCAAAGAAATATAGGTTTGGATAAAGAGAAATCAAATGTTCTTTTTTTTTGGAACTATTTTTGGGGGGGGGAATCTAGAGGCACTCTAGAAAGAAGTCAGCACTGAAAACAAAAATGTTACTTCTCTATATCTGCATGCTCATTGGTTAGCAACAGACACTTAAAAATCTACAGTGTCTCTTTAAATTAGATTACTTTCATTCCCTACTTTGAAGAACCAATCTCCCATATCCTCTGGATGACAACTTAGAAGAGATCTCAGATCTCATGGTTTCCTTTTGAATATATGTATCTCTGCTAATTTGTCTCTGGCTGAAACTGCAATATAAAATTTGCAACACAAGTATCATAGACTGATAGGGGTTGGAAGGAACCTAGAAACATCACCTAGTCCAGATGCACAGCACGATCACCTGTCACAGCAGGATCACCTAGACCAAGCCACCCAGGAACACATCCAGGCTGGTTTTGAATGTCTCCAAAGAAGGAGACTCCACAACCTCCCTGGGAAGCCCCTTCCAGAGCTCTGGCACCCTCACTGGGAAAAAGTTTCTCCTTGTGTTAACCCTAAACCTCTTGTCATGGTTTTGGTTCCTGATTTGACTGCTATAAATCCCATGTTAGGCAAGGTGTCAACACCAAATTGGTAAGCACAGCCCCTTGATCACATCCTTCTCTCTTTTCTCTCCAAGGACATGGAAGAAAAGGCAGTTGACATTCAAAAAGAGCTGTTATATAGTTTTAGCGTGATTATAATTTTCTTCTATGCTATTTATTTTAGGCTTGTAATTGTAGACTCCAAGTTATGCTGGTCATGCAGAATTTGCAGTAAACATTCTCATTGCTTCCACCATTGCAATAACAAAATGATCTTGCAAACACAGATTGACTGAAGTTCATTCAATCAAAAAAGATTTCTTCAGCAGTAAAGAACATTTCCCTGTAGAAAATTTACTCCTTTTTTTTTTTTTTAAACATATTTAGCTATATAATCAGAAGATAAATCTCTCTCACACTAAATTCTCAGAGTCTTAAGGCATGTCAGTGAGTTGGAGTTGATTTCTCACCTTACTGTATGTGCTAACATACGATCAGGAAATACTTTTATTTTAAAGCACTGTACATTGCAGTGATGTACCTTTAGATTAATAAATATTCCTTGAAGTTCTACTTCAGGTTTAAAAATGCTGATGGATCAGGTAATGTGTAACATTTTACACAAATCTATTTTATTATTCCAGGAAATTAAGAGAGTTAATTGTAGATTGGATGACCTAGGTGCTTTGCCTTTTCTTCTGTAATCATTATTAGACCAGTCTGTCAAAAAAATTAAGGTAAAATTTCAAAAGTCAAAAGGAAAGTTCAACTGCCAAAATGACTCACTAATTAAAAATAATTTTAAAAGGAGGTTATTAAACAATTTGTTCTGCATTTCATGTCAATGAAATATACACTTGAATATTTCAAGCCTTTTCTCACCATTTTTCTAATTACAACTTCCTACACTGTCACAGCTTGGGAATCCTAATGCATTATCTTTGCAAGTGCATACATCTACATGAAAAAAGTGACTATTCAATTTACATCATTACTGCTAAGCCCTATCATTGTTTCCACCACTGCAGAAAATGTTCTGCCAACATGATGATAGATGACCTGGAGTCAGAACAGTGCAATTAACCTTTCTTAAGCTTATTCTCGTTTAACTGAGATAACAGAATTTTATTTTTCTTTTCATCGACTTTTGAGTTTTCAAAATTATTTTTCAGTATGCAAAAGCTTTATGCATCTCTTTAATAAGAGATTTTTGTTTTAAATATTTGCTTGTCGTTCAAAAGAAACATAACTCTCATATAATTAGTCCATAAAAAGATAACACTATATAATAGACCTGGCAAACAAGATTTTCAAATACAGTTCAGATCTTGTATTATAATTTGTTTTCTCTTTTCCTGATTATCACTACAAAATGCATTATCTTGATTTTTTAAACCTTCCTCTACAACCTTATTCTCTATAAAAGAGATGAAAATTCTTCTTTTAAATGAAAATAAAAAATAATAATAATTTTAAAAAAGGTTTAAATGATGCTCTTAGTATGATCTAGGAGGCCTGAAACAAGAATGCAAGAGGTAGAAGTGTTAACATACACATATATTTTCCTGCACACAACAAAGGAGAACTGGCACAGCTGAGTTCACTTGTGACAGCTCCTGTTTAAAAAGGCTAAGTGACTTCTCAAAGTCACACAGGAATGACTTTGTCTTCTGATTTTCATTCCCCTGCTCCATTAGATTTCCACAGTGCTCCATGCACATACTGAAAGAAGAATGTGCATGTGCTAGTCCTGACTGACAGTTTGCTGCACTGTCATCACTACATGAGAAACATCAAAAGAAAAAAAGGAAGCACAGACTACAAAGCAAGTTGCATAAACCTTCAAAATATTACTTCCCAACATTATAAATATCTCACAAGGTCAGTCAAAAGCAAATCTGATCTCTTGGGAAACATCCTCCACTTGCATGTTTAGCTTTCTATCTTTTGTCCTAGTGGGAAGAGGAAATAAAATAATGGAGTACCTCCCAGCACACAGAAGACCTCCTTGCAAACCTTTGTTCAAATGAAAAGGTGTGTGGTTGTGTTTGGAACTTTTGTTTTTAAACCTTGAGTAATCCTGCTGATATTACATTACACAAGATTATATTTCATAGGATAAAAGGGTATCTAATGACTTCTTCAAATGAATTCTTAAATTGGCCTACATTTGTCAGAGCGTTTCCTTTATGTTGGTTATCCTGCCTCAGACTGAACAGAAAACAAGGTACTGTATTGCAGGAGAGATGTTATCTGTGATACATTATCCATTCCTAGTGTTGTCTGCCTGTAAAAGAGCCAGGAAGTCACAAAATAGCTGTAGAGGGTGCCATGGTGAGAGAGAGAGATCCTTGCCATACAAGCACTCAGCAATAAAGCTGACTCCTTTACAGGCTCTGACATTTACACTTTCAAAGAAAGTGAAATAAAGAAAGTGTGGTGAAATACAGCAGCCAGCCCAGAGGCAGAAACAGGTAATCTTCCTACAAGAGCTGAGCAGGATATTGGAGCAAAACGGTTTTCCATCTGGCTAAAAGCCAGGCAATGTTAACTCAAGCTTTACTCCAGACTCATGGTGGAACAGTCCCATGTGCTGGAGCTATAAATGGGCACTTCCCAGAGACCAAGGTGAGCTACAGAGGGCTCAGCTCCTTTGTACCCAGATGGCTGAAGAAACAAAGATCACCAGATAGGGCAAGGGATACCAGGAGAAGCTACTGAGTGCATAAGGGGACTAATGGAATAAAACAGAAAAGTAGTAAATGAATCCCTAAGAAATTATTATTAAACCTCATATCTTTAGCCAATTAAATAGATACATTAAATAGATGAAAACCCATTTACTACTGAGATGTATCCATTTATATCTGGTGGGTGAAAACATTAAGGCTGTTGTAACATAACTTGCTGTAAACACCTTTTACTTAGGTTATTTCCTGCAGGAGTATGTGAATGAATCTTTATTAATTATTTCTTACAAAAGAATTGACAGTACTAGTGCAGAAAGTGCTAGTACTATGCACTGCAAGCACATACTTGCAGTGACTGAGGAGGAATATGAACTTCTTTCATAGATCTGTGGTACAGTAAAAATTAAGATATATAGTTGAACTGAATTCTCCCTGTCTTAGGTAAATGGTAGTTTTTGTGTTCAGTATCTGGTATTTATCTTATGACCTCTCTCCTAATTTTATGTTTCCTTTTTCTTGCATTGCTGAAATGAAATATTACAGATAGATGATTGTCCATCTAAATGCATGTATAAAAAATATAAAATACATTATTTTATTTTTCTCCCATCAAAGAAGTAAAAGCATGCTTTACATGCTCATCAGATGGTTTGGTAGCTGAGGCAGAATTGAGAAAAATTAATGTATTGCAGCCTCCTGCACAGTTTAATTAATCCTTCACACCACTATGAGTAAAGTAATGCATAATCCAATAGGACTTCATTTGTTATTTATCATCAATTATTGTCCCTCATTGTAGTGTTAAATAATACCAACCTCATTTAATGTGTGAAATGAGTCCCATTGATTCCTTTGTCTTTGTAATTGAAGGGGACAGTCACATCATTTTCATTAGAGGTTATTTGTCCTCTAATACGTCAAACAAGATTTACAGTTTAAATATTAACTAAAAAAATAAAATAATCTATTACAAAACAAAAATAAACACAAAGATAAAATTTATAAGGTCGGTAAAATACTAATATTAGGTTCAGCTACCCAAGCATCCGAGAGATAGCGTATTAGCAGCAGATATATAATTTCCCTGTGAAAACTGAAATGAAAGAAATGACTGTAACTTGAAATCAATGTTAATATAGAGAAGCATGATAGCACACACTGCAGGCCAGTACACATTTCTGAAAAATGTACTTTCATAATTGTAGTATCAGTAGCTATGCCAGTCACATGTATGTCACACTCTGGTTTTAGGTCCTAGAGAATGCTGGAACAGCAGAAGAATCACTACGCAGTTGTATTATTTTTGGCTTAGGAAGAGAATGTGCTTTTTAAGCAATCCAAGCCACAGATAAAAATCAGTCCTCCCTAATAAATACTGGAACTGACAAAGGAGCTTACAAATATGAAGGAACACATTTATTAGGGAGATTAACTCTTTTTATGCTGGTACAGGCATGAAAATATAGTGTAACAATATCATTTAGGATACATTAGATGCTCAAGAGCTGCAGTAGTCTGTAAATATATGAGCATCTATGTCTTTTATATTCAGATGTCTGGGCCATTAATATCCACTGATTTTAGAATATTTTCGTTGTTCTTTAGCAACACGGTGTACTATCTTGACCAGGAATCACACAGCAGAAAGCAAGAAAAAAAAAAAAAAAGCACTTAGCTCTCCCAGAGAAGCCCATCACTTGAGTATTCATTGAGTTCAATATTATTATTCATGCATGAAAGAGCTACTTGTGACAAGAAGTTATGGATTAGAATTGATTCTTCATGTTAGAGTTTCAGAACAAACCTTTGCCTTTAACTTGTTATGCATTTCCCTGTTGTGAGAGCCCAGTTTTTTCCTCCCCTTTAGGGAGAGAAGCAAAGCAGAACTGCATCTGTTAATGTGATGTTACCTTGGGGCCTCAGTCTGTATGTACTGCTGCCGAACCCCTGGATTATCTTCAGTTTTCACATGGTGGTTCCTATTCTGTCTCTCTTGGCAAGAAAAATCAGATACAAGGCAGACACCTGAGCTTTGCTTTTATGGGAAGGATGTGAGAGTTGAAATGGTTCAAGCCCTGTTACCTCAGGCAATGCAATTTATTTAAAATACATTGCCTTCAATTTGAGAAAGATGAGAAAAGAAAAGTGAAAAAATCTTAAGCAATTAGTATCTCACCACCAACAAGTAAACTGAAATTTCACCAATTTACCCAGAGATTAGTGAAATGCACAAGTAAGATAGTATAGCTCGGTATTTTGTAACACAGATTTTCTGCTTTCCAGATGAAAGTTTGCTTCAGAGGAGAGAGGAAATCTCAGCTAAAGGTCCTTAGGCTTTTACACAAAGCAACTGCCTTAATTTCCATCTAGGAGATGATATGTTTAACAGAAAGATGTCTTCAAAATTCAACACATAATCTATAAACCAAACCACAAGCCCAACAGTAGCAAGAAAGAAAAAGAAAGGAAACAGAAGATGAGGATTAAGAGCATTTAAAAAAAAAAAAAAGTAATAAATAACAGAAGAATAGAGGATAGGAACAAAAACATGGTGAGGAGTGAGATGAGCAAGGTAAGAAATAAATGGAAAGTACAAATAATTTAAATAACTTCTGCAACCTATTTGTAATTTTTTATGCCAGAGAACTGTTTATAATGTTTCTATCATACTTTTTCAATGTGCACTTGGTGACTTCCTAATCTTTAAACATGTTTTGTAATAACAGACATTCACATTTGACAATTCCACATTCATTTCCCATTTCAAGGCAGTGGCTCTAATTTTGTGTTACAGCACTCTTGCATCACCTTGAGTAATAATTTCAATTTATTTTTTCTTTATTCAGAAACGAGTCTTAAAAGAGCTCTGTGAAAATTTAAGATACAAAACTGTCTTTATGGTTGGGATTCCCACTATTCCCAATATAGACACATCCTGATGGTTTAAAATTGTCTGTATATTCCTTTGATCACAGAATCACAGAAATTAGGGGCTGGAAGGGACCTAGAAGATCATCTAGTCCAACCCCCCTGCCTGAGCAGG
>JANHGL010012286.1:0-51354 GCA_024611195.1 Ceyx melanurus | reverse complement strand
TCTTAAGTGTCTCCAGAGATGGAGACTCCACAACCCCCCTGGGCAGCCTGTTCCAGAGCTCTGTCACCCTCACTGAGGTGATCAATAGTAGATGTTTTGTAAAAAAAATGTAAAAAAATCCTATGTATCAAATGAAATTATGGATTTACAGCATATTGCATCTGTTTCACTAATTACTTTTTTTGAATAACCTAGCTGGACAAGGTAAAATAAACTATCTTGTACAAAGGTATTCTTAGTGTGTGGCAGAGATAGCATGCTACTAATTCATATCTTACATTATTGAATAGTATTTTCCTTGTGTTCCATGGGAACAGAAAAAAAATGGGGAGTGATGGTTGTGTTGTAATTGGAATCTGAAGGAGACTTTGTGTTTATGTTTGCTATTGTTCATTTTAATGTCCCAAAATGGTTTCTTTATGATATCTGGTCAGCATTCTGAATTTCATTAAGTCTACTGAGATATACTATAAAATATGAAATCACATAAGCAAACAAAACAAAACAAAACAAGGTGCTTAGCTTCTCTTAACTTCTTTCTGTCCATTTCTTTCTACTCAAAAAGACAGATTTCATTAATGCTGCCTCATTAATAAGCTTCTATATATAACTTCTACTTTTTGTATGTATTAATTCGACTGCATTCCAAGGGACAACTTGTATATAACAAAAGGTAAGGATAAGAAAAATATTCAGCTTTATCCATCCAGAATCTCAAAGGAAATCCAAGGATATGGAATTTAAAACACCATCCTAGCTAAAATACAATGCTCCCTCACGTTTCATTTTGAGGGATCAGAATCACTAAACAATTTGCTTTCTAATATACCATAGAAAAATAATACTACTATCACAATAACAACAGAAAAGTTATTTATAGATAGAAGGATAATTTCTAATTTGGTTACAGAATTTATCCCTTTGGGAGTATTTTGATAACAGTCAACTTCCTGAATATTATTTGTCTCCAGATTCTTATGGTCCAGTGAATAACACTCTCCTAAATAGAACATTAGGAATACTTTTTTCCCTCTCTGATAGTAATGACAGCACTGCCAGAAATCTATCAGGTGGTATGAACTTTTTTCCTGTTACTCAAAACAAATAATTCTTTTTTCTATTATAAAATTTTGAAATTTTGAATTTCAGCTTTGCAGAAAAGGACCTGTTGGTCCTGGTGGACACCAAATGGAGCATGAAGCAGAGATGTGCCCTGACTACAAGGAAAACCCATGGCATCCTGGACTGCCTAGGCAGAGTGCTGACAGCAGGCTGAGGGAGGTGATCCTTCCCCTCTGCTCAGCACCAGTGAAGCCACATCTGGAGTACTGGGTCTAGTGCTGAGCTCCCCAGTACAACAGAGAGATGGAGCTACTGGAGAAACTCCAGCAAATTCTGTAATTATATTACAGAAACATCTGGCCATCCTAGTCAAGATAGTACATACACAGTTAAGCAAGATGAACAAAAGGAACAGATGTGTGAAGGGAAAAAATATCTTTGCTTGCTAGAATAGAAATGAGCAAACCTGCCTCTCAGAGCAGGGCTGTACTGCCTGGAGCAGGGACTCTCAAGCTGTGGCATTCAGCAGGTATGCATTAGTTACACCACTGCTCCCCTGGGTATGCCACAAATTAAGCTAGATCCATGACCAGAAGCTGTTGTTACTGATAGACAGACTTGCCTTTTTGCCTGCTGAAGGCCTGTATTAGGACAATGGAACAGAGACTCTTAATTTTTTACATATATACAAACAGAATATGTAAGAAAGTGTTACAGTATTCCAGCATTTCTATGGTATCCAGAAGTTCAAATTTCTCTAGCTATTAAAACTACTAAATTGTATCTGAAATACAGAGCATGTTCTTTGTGGTATGTACCTTATACAATCCCAAGGTTTATATTCTTTAAATTAAGCTAGCCTTCAGAAGCTTAACATTAAAATCAGGATTACTTCTCAACAAAACTAACACAGCCTGCACTTAAATATTTCAAATCAATGCATGACTAATGGGATTTTTCCTGCTGCATACTGACTAAATTCAAATATAATCTTAGCTACTGCTTCCTTCCTACTGATTACAGTCAAGGATGAAGCAACCTTTGCTGCTTGGGTGAATTATTTCTGATATCTTAATGTAATTTACAGTACACTCTGGGATAATCTTTTGTTCAATACTGCTGAAGTGGCTTTTTCACTGACCACTGGCTTTGAGGAAAGCTCAAGACATGATAACTTAGTAATTCCTAATTAAAATTGTTTACTTTGAAACTCATTTTAATACTTATAGCTGAAAAAATGTCTTTAAATCTTTCATCCTGCAATTTGGTTTTATTTTTTTAAATTCTTAAAGTATTTCATTTTATTGAGATTATCCATTTAGCTAGATGTTGGTATCTTATTCAAGGGAAATTCAGTCAAATATTTATGTACATTTATGTATACACTCAAACACTGTATTTTTTAATTTAAAAGATGACATTGGCAGCTGATATCTGTTTGAGATGAATAGATAAAGAGCAAGTGCAGAGTCATTCAACTGGGGAGGAACAACCCCGTGTATCAGTACAGGCTGGGGGCTGATCTGTAGGAGAGCAGCTCTGGAGAAAGAGACCTGGGGGTCCTGGTGGACAGGGGGATGTTCATGAGCCAACAATGCGCCCTTGCGGCCTAGAAGGCCAATGGCATCCTGGGATGCATTAAGAAGAGTGTGGCCAGCAGGTCAAGGGAGGTTCTTCTCCCCCTCTACTCTGCATTGGTGAGGCCCCATCTGGAATACTGTGCCCAGTTTTGGACACCCCAGTTCAAGAAGGACAGAGATTTACTGGAGAGAGTTCAGCGCGTGGCCACCAAGATGATTAAGGAAATGGAGCATCCCCCTTATGAGGAGAGGCTGAGAGTGAGGGTGCCAAAGCTCTGGAAGGGGCTGCCCAGGGAGGCTGTGGATTCTCCTTCTCTGGAGACATTCAAGACCCACCTGGATCTGTTCCTGGGTGACTTAGTCTAGGTGATCCTGCTCAGGCAGGGGGGTTGGACTAGATGATCTTCTAGGTCTCTTCCAATCCCTAACATTCTGTGATACATTCTCCAGCTTTGTCATCAGATGAAAAACTTCATAACGTGAATGATAAATTCTGTTGCACACTCCTCCTTTACCTTTGTAAGCATTCTCCCTTTCTGAATCACAAAAAAAACCCCAACCCTAGTAGAAGAGGGACATTAGCTGCTATCGAACTGTTTCCACAGCATTTTCAACAAGTAGAGGCTTCAAATACAGAAGGATGCATTCAAAACTCAAAGTACAACAAAAGTTACTATAGTCTGAAATGCTGCAACCAGCTAATTCTATAAGCACAGAAAAATCCTTGTTTATTTTTGGGAAGAAAAAAAACCAAACAAAACAAACCCAAACAACAAAACAACCACATTTTAGTTATGTAAGTGAATGGTTGGATGACATTTTGAAGAAATAAAACAAAATGGTCAGGAGAGTATTCACTGTATTTTCCAAAGGAGGTTAGCACAAAGTCAAGCTTTAACTTTTATTTTCTGATTTACAAGTGGGAGTTTCATTCCCATTCTCTTGCAATACAAGTGAAGAAGGTCACAAGTTCCCAGGTGGCCATCTTTTGAAGGCTACTTCCATTGCTGCTCCTCCAAAATCCTTTATATCAGCACAAACCAATGTCAAATGTAATTGCTGAACATAAAACAATTCCCAATCAATGAGAATCCTAAAATGAAATAAATGTGCAGAATTAAACCATTAACTGAGAATTGCTTAGCATATGAGG
The DNA here is from genome assembly GCA_024611195.1 of Ceyx melanurus. Classification (NCBI taxonomy): domain Eukaryota; kingdom Metazoa; phylum Chordata; class Aves; order Coraciiformes; family Alcedinidae; genus Ceyx; species Ceyx melanurus. The sequence continues at coordinate 47,559 of JANHGL010012286.1, read as the reverse complement.
TGTTTGAGAAAATATGCTTCAAGACAAATTAACTTGAGATATGAGTATGGAGAAAAATCAAGATCATGCCTAACTATAATTGAATCTTCTCCAAAGCAGAAAAATCAGATGGAACAGATATTTTCTATTATAGTGGAATGTTAAGCTAGTTGTAAGAGGCTTCTTTCTGCTCCTCTGTTATTGAGGACATTTCTGCACATAATCTCTAATTTAAAAGCAGATAATATGAAGGTTATTACCTATCAAACAACCAAAGTGGGCAGACTTCTTCTCACACCAAGAGAAAGAAAGGGAAACTTCACTTTAGCTCCTACCTATTACTAAACTGGAAACGGCTGGATGGATTTTAGCAAGTAATTGATGCAGTCAATCTACAGGTGAAAACAGGTACAGAGAACTCAGCACCTGTGATCAATGAACAAACCAACCTGCACTGCAGTGACCTGACTGCAAAAACAGAAATAATCCACAAAACCCCACTTCAGACTTCACCAAGATGGTAGGCTTTGTAGCACCTGAAAGACATTCTACTTCTGATAATCAGGACAGAAAGTCAGAATACATTAAGCAAGGATCAGCTGTATAACTCAATTTAGCCTGCAGTGAAGTTTAAAGTAAGAACTCCTGCTATGCTGTGGATGTCCACCCAATCAGTTTCACAGAAAGTACATTGAAACTTGGTACAGACAAGATTCATGTGAAGAACTGACACTTAGCCAAGCCAAAAGTAGATCAGTTCTTCGTTTAGTCACCAAAACTGAAGGTGAGTTACAGAAGTTGGGAAAGAATAATTTCAATTTTTCACTTCATGTTTTTAATTCACTTTTATCAGATATTTTCTGTAATGTTCATAACTACACGATCTGTATCTGCAGGAGTCATAAGCTTACAATTGATTAAGTGCTGCTCCTTTCCATACAAGTGTCACCTGCTACTGAAATTAGAGATAGAAAATTTATTACAATGCACTTCCCACTTACATACTAGCAAACTTTAAGAAGTGTACTGGAATACCTGCTCGCACTTAATTTTCATCTGCTGGATAGATTGCTGTGGAAAATATGTTGAAAATTATCCCATATGTTTTGCTAAGGACCGATGGCATTTTCACTACTGGCAGAAATGATGATAAACATCTGTCAGCAATAGAAGGGAACTAGACAGACTAGAGGCTATGAGAATTTGCTTAAACAGTTTCAATAAAATCAGAGCATGTGGTCAACTACAGATACTAGAAGGGAGAATTACTCCTATGGCAGTCAAGGTCAAAGTGAACATCCCATTGAAAAACACAGATATGATCATGCAGTATTAGGTTTTACCAAATGTTTTGGTTCTTTCAGAGAACTGAAGAAACAAAGTCCCTTGGGGAAGAGTCAAGGGACCTTTCCAGGCACTGCCCTCAGAAACCTCAGAACCTTTTGAGTTACAGGATAGTCACATTTTAATATTTCTACCTCATAGACAAGGGTAAGGATGGCGTAGCCACAGGTATTATTAATAACCAATTTGTTATGCCTCCGGGTTACTGGCTGAATTCTTATAAGGATTTTCCCAACTACAGAAAGACAAACCTGATAAAATACAATCAGTCCAAGTATACAATCCCCACTGTGACAGACAACAAACCACTTGTGGGACTATTGGGTGAAATGCGAGGGGGTGTTAGCCATGGCATCTGTTCAGCTGGGGCCCTGGTTTTGAATGTAGCTGTGCAAATCTGGGCTAATCAATTAGGTAGGGTGTCAGTATGCCAGCACAGATGTCCTCAGTCAATTGCAGATAATCATCATGTTCTTTGAAATTTCCAGAGGAGATTGCATTACTCTTGGGACACCCTTGACCTGCCATCAGGAAAGGTTTCACAGATAAGAAAAATAAAAGGATTGTATCCTTTCCTAGTGCAGCAATAGATATTGCAGGCTATTCATACCCTTGAAAGGGTTAGAGTGATGCACTGAGAGCTGCATACATACTGCAGGACACAGGAGCAGTGCTCCACCCTCCCCCCCCAGTATGAAATAAAGAATACAGCACAATATTAAATGCATCCAGGTGCTTAATACAAGATACTTCCCCAAGAAATTGTGGCAGTCTGACAATGAGGAGTAAACAGTGGCATCAGTGATACAAGCAAACATTTTCCCTCACATTCTGTTCCTGGAAAGACCAGTAGCTTCATGGTCATGTATCTTTTGTTAGGCCAAAAAAAGGGAAAAGGTTTCTAATTTCACTGCATGCTTATTAAAGATGGCAATTGAAATTAAAAAAGAAAAGCATGTGGAAAAATGAGATAAAACTTCATTTTACAGAAACACCTTCTCTATCAGAGGTTCAAATTTTACTAGCTTTTGCTTCAGAAACTCCTAAGTAAGAATAAAATAAACCTAATAAAGTTTTTCCATATAATCCAGCTTCAAATGTGGTGTTAGAAATTTTTTAGAGCAAATCAAGTGTATCAGGGGTAAGAGCTTGGAAACAAAGCTATCTTGATTTCATTAGAAGCACAGGACATTTTCTGAATCTGGAAGAACGTAGTGAGAAAGCAAACGAAGCTCATTTAGACTTAATCCATAACTGCTCAAAGGATAATTAAGACAGAAACAAAAGCCAAAAATGGCTACAAGACCAAAGAAAGAGAGCTGGATCCAGGGGACTACTTAGACTTATGGTCACCATATTAAGATTCTTAGTAAAATTATAAAGACAAACTATACTTTTGATTTTATTTTTATTTTTTTTAATGAACTATTGATGTGCAGTGATGGGACAAGCAACGGCATCAAGAACTAGTCCACATGGGAAAGAACATGTCAGCAGAGGAGTCTTTTATTCATCTGAGGTGCATCTGGAAGACCTAAGGACAGAAGAAATCCCACTTCTGCTGGAAATGTTGTTAGAACATCCATGCGATTGCTGAGTGAGCCAGCAGATTGCAAAAGCAGGTATTAGCTACTTGAGACAACCCCTAATGCCTCCCATTTGCACTACTACTAGGTGAAAGCTAAGGAAAAATAATAAATATATATAAAAGAATAAAAAATACTTCAAGATTCTTAAACAGCAAAGGTAAATACAGCAAAATAGGTATGATAAAGTTAATCATGTCTACACTGTAGTCAGGGCTGTGTAGCTGAGAGATAAACCAGCCAATCTTTATCTGGCTTGGGTTTCAATAATCAGTCAGTTGTGATAGCATAGAGCTCACCAAAAGCTAATTCACACATAAATAGCTGCTGTGACTGTAGTTTAAATGGGCTAATTTTGGATATGCATTGTGGCTCCTGTTTTCTAAGTGAGGGTATTCACTCTCCACAGACATTTGCTGGTTTATCACATGGTTGACCAAAAGCAGTGAGTTCCTAGCATAGTAAATAGTATATAGTTTATGATTTTTGTATTCCATTTGCATTCCACAAAGCAAAATATGTAAAAAGCAGTATTCTTTGTCTGCTGTTTCCAGAGACTTTGGATAGGTGGCATTATTTTTGCCAGCAAAGTTTTGTCCATTTCAGTGAGACTACTATAACAAAGTCAGTTGGGGTGCTCTCTGAAGGCAATGATGGGTATATCTATTCTAATATAAAGTGTAAGATGTTCTGTAAGTTACAAAAAATTGTTCATCATATAGTTGGGCTGATGAAACACATTTGAAAATGAAGTATTTCAGATATATTATTTTTCCAGAGTTTGTGAATTCTAATGTATTGGTCAGTTTTCATAACCATACTGCCCATTTTGACATTGAAATATCAATGTACCAGCTGATCTAAAGTAAAAGTTAGACTATATAAAACTTCCTCATTCTTTGGAAAGAGAGAAATAAAAAGGCTCATCCCTTAGACATGAGCTTTGTATGTCTCGAGAAAGCGATGAGATGGCAGGTTTTATGCCAATGCCATTGATCAGATGTCAGTGTCTCACAGGACTGATTTAATTGCTTTGGACCAGGTTGGACCACCCTTATTCTATTAAAAGTGTAATTGATTTCACTGTGATTACTCACAGAGAAAAGTCCTGTCCACTGTGTATAAGAAATGCAGGCTCTTGCCCCAGTGAGTGAATTCAAGAGGGGCTATTCAGACGAAAATTGCACTTCAAGCTTTATGGTTGTTTTGGTTTGGTTTGGTTTACTGCTCTGCAAGGATTATATCCTTCAGACATGTAACATGGTGCTCATCCTCTTTTTTCTTCAAGAAACCTCCCAAAATTAATCATTAACCTACTCCAGCACAAGCATTAGCATATGTTTTGCTGACGCATGACCTTCGAACAGACACTGTATGCTTCCCTTAGCCAGGAAGGCATTCCAGTACACGAATTCTTCTTTTAAGACAGTCCAAGTGATAAATGAAATGCATATTAAGCCTTAATTGTACTTAATGGTAGGTACACATAACAACATCCAGGTTCAGTATCATATAAAATACTGGTAGGTATTAACCAATCCTCTGCAAGGTCTAGATACGAGTACAAATTAACACAGAAAAATGCTAAACACAAAATCAATGAACTTCATCAAGTCTGTTGAATAATGAAGGATTTTAACAACACCATTGAAGCCAAATGCCTGGTGCATGTTGCCCTCTTGTGGAATCTGTGAAAAGGTACAAGTTACTTTGCATTTATGATTTTGTGGTGATATTTAAATGCCTGGAATGTAACTTTATTAAACTCACGATGTGCATAGTTTATCATGATGAGTAGTGAGAATATTTTGGAAATGCCTACATTTGATAAGCAAACCAAGGTAATTAGTAAATCAGGCAAATTGTAGAGCATTATAATTTTAGTCAGTGTTCCACTTGTTCATTTGTAAAAAAAAAAAATAAAAAATCCTTGTCAAAGCTGAATTTTTTGCTAACCATGCCAAATGTTATTTTAGAATTTTTAGTTTTTTGAAAAACCCAAGCTTACCCTACCTATAACTGCTAGCACCTGTCTCAAATATAACATAAATAGAACACCTTGGATGTTTCATATATCACTATTAAATCACTCATATCCTTTAAATGTAATTAAAATACTAACTTGCAAAGAACAATTTAATCATATTTTTAATATATATTTAAGAGAGAATTATTGTCCTTATTAGCCAAGAAAAAAATCAGGAAGCCTGAATTAAACATTTAATCAAACATTAGAGAACTAGAAAATAGAATTTAATAGAGCTAAAGAGAAGAACTTAAAGGCAGTTTAACACACTATAATGATTAAGAGAGCTAAAAATTGAACCATACCTGAATTTCCCTGCAAAAATCTGCTGATACCAAATTAGTTTTTGAATTACTTTAGAATGTCTCCTAACAGAAGGTAAGCTATATTTAACATATTTACATAGCATAATCTCTAGGGCAACCTCAGATACCTCTACAAAGTTGGTTTTACTGTTTGTTGGTTGGGTTTTTTTTTACCATTTCCGTTCGATTTCATACATGACAGTCTAAAATCACACAGTTTAGCACAACACTTGATCAAAGATTTCCATCAACTGCGGACAAAGGGCAGGTGTCCATGTTAATGTTATCAGCAGCCTCTGGTACTGCTGACAGGTAGGTGTCACTGCTACATCTGCAGGATCTGATGGATTTGGTGTGATTGCTTTATTCTTCACCCACTGAGGCTTTATTTAGTTTAGAAAAAGGGGCTAAAGGGAGGTTGTGATTAGCTAACATTTCAGCTCACCCTGTACCCTGACCCTTTTCCTAGTGCTCGCACAAACTAAACATTTTATCCTATTTGCTTGGATTAAATCAATCCAGGAGGCAGGGGTTTTAAAGTTTAACTGGTTGGAATCTCACAAAAAGAAGTAAATTTTCAGGATGTTTGAATTTTTTCAATACATGGGATTGTTTGTGGAGACTGTGAGCAGATTTGGAGCCACAATGTCATTGATAAGTACTTGGATGAATGGAAGTCTTCAAGCTTAATTTTGTTTCTAGCAACTCTTTCTCCCATCTGCAGTTTTTGGCTACAGCTTCTGCTTGTTCTAGGAAAACAATACTAATGAGCACCCTCTAAACTCAGGTTATGTCCACAGGTAAGGCCATAAAAAAACCTGCCACCTTCCTCAGATGATTACTCCATGTTTTCTAGCCAGTTTTCTAAGGAGAGTCTTGTATTTCTTCATCTTTTACCTCAGAAATACATTTAAATCTTCCCTTAAATCTGGTTCTGTGCTTCTATAAAATGTGTATGCTTGTGTGTGTTTGTATACACATATATATGCCTTCCAACGTATACATGCTTACTGGACTTAAATTACTTGAATTACTCCTGCTTCACTGAAGTGTGTTAAAGGCAAATGGCATCTGCAATTTTTAATGCATTCTGACTCTTCTGTCAGCAAAAGTATAACAAAATATAATCTCAGTTATTAATGTAGAAACAAAACTGCTTCATAAGCTTATACCTATATTAGATAAGCTGATCTGACTGAAAAGTAATGGGTTTTTAAAACCTTTTTTTGGGGGGGGGAGGGGGTGGTGTTTATCAGGGCTAGTCGGATCAATTCTTTGAGCTGAATGACTATGTAGCTTCACAAACATTAACTCTGGCTCAAGGGAAGCGGAAGGGATGTCTGGCAGAAAGCAGCAGGGAGAACAGAACGACTGCTTTTCTGAACTGTGTCAATTTAGTTTGACTTGATTGAGATGTGAAGCAATACTACAGTTAGATGACTTAGGCGAATTGAGGCTTTAGTGGTTTGAGGTCAATAATGCCCAGACTTTAAACCCCAAACCACCTACATATATCACAAAGTATTAGGCTCAGGTGCTCACGAAGAACAGCAGCACTGACATCACCCCTGCCCTTTCAACAATCTCCCCTAACTTTATTGATGGAGTATCGTGTAGCAGAACTGATAGCCAAACCAGAAAGATAAAATCCAAACACCCAAACTGAATTTCATTTCTATAAATGAAAATATATTGATGACTGCTTTTATATTTTTGCTCAAAAGTAGACATAAATACAGCACCACTAACTCTAGAATATCTTGGTGGCACTTGCTCTCATTTCAAATAGCAAAACATATTTCCTTATTTCCTTTCTAACTTAGCCATTTACATTTTCATCTTAACTGTCTGGTAGATCACCTTGAAAAGCCACCATTTACCAGAGTCATGAAGGAGCAGTCAAGATGCTTGATATTTCTATTGATTCTGACAAATGACACATGCAGAGCAGAAAAGCATCAGTGCACCAAAAACACTTAATCCAAGAAAAAACCTAGACAGATGTGAAAAAAAATCCACAAACCAACTAGTCCTTCATGCACAGCAGATACACAGATTAACATACACACACAGAAAATTAAGTCAAATCTCTGCATTTGTCTAAAATAACTTTTGGGTTCTCTGCAAGCCAGATCCAGGCAAATCAGTGTTGGAAGTCTGGGTCCTGACCAGCCTGATGGCTTGCTCAAAGACTGTATGATTTTAGTGCAATCAGAACTTCTTGAAGGGACCACCCTGTCTACAGCTTACTTCTGCAGAGGAGAATTAGAGTTGTCTACACATAAGCTTCATAAATTCAAGAGTTATATGAAAAGAAAAGGATAAACCTTAGAAAACCTGCCTATACTTGAATGCAAAAGCAAAGAAAAAATAAGGGATTTTAAATTCATGCTTGCCTAGTAAATGACCAGTCTGTTGTAATAAAGAATTAAGATGACAGTCATACTAGATCTGAATTACATCACTGCAGCTTAGTGCGGAAGTAACTCTAGAGAGGCCTGTGAAATTTTCACTATGTTAGTAATTGAATAAGTGATTAACTGTTGGCTGTGTCAAATGTATAAAAACATTACCTGATTTGTTCTTATAACACTTCCTTAGCATCTTATATATTCTGAAAACCAGGTTTTCAAACTTAGCAAGCAAAAGTGCTTTCTGGTTTCTCTCTGTTGTCACCGAGTAACACAGAAACACGAGTTTGTAACACCCTTTTACTAACACCATAGCCCAAGGACTATTAAGAAAGTCTGCAAACAGTCCCTTTGAGGAACAAATAAAAGCCCTTCTGTGTACACAAAGTACTTTCAGTTGGATAAAACATTTCATGGGTCATGATCAATGTTTCATATCCTGATAAATGTAGATTAGCAGCTGTACTCCTTTACAAATGTGGGTGAAAAAAAGCTTCTTGTTCAATAGACCTTCCAAAGGTTGGATGGCTCAAAAAGCCTCTAAAATAGCTTTTCTTTTTTCTTCCTCCTCAAGAAATCAATATGCTTTAAAACATTTTACCTTCAAGAGCTACTGCACTTAAAAAAAAAAAATAAATTAAATGCAGAAGTGTTCCCCAAAATATATATTTTTTTAATCTAGCTCCCTAGTATACAGTGTTGTTATATACAAAGATACTACCACCCAGGATTTAATGTTCAAAACATTGTCTTCTCTCATGGATTCATTTTTATTTTTGGTATCCATAACTCAAAATCTCTTTATTTAACATAGTTCGTTGGAAATAAGAAGGAGCAATAGGCCACATTAACCCTACTAACATTCTTTGTGCTTTCCAGCTAGTAAAAGATTTATGTGGTACTTCAGTCTTTTGCTGACTTTGCTTCACAGTGAATGTGCATGTGTAGCAACTTCACAACTAAAATCAATGTCAAACTTTCAGATCTCTTGTTTCCTAAGTCTGTTAACACAAAGCTCATCTTGGCAGAGAAGAATCTAATACATTTTGTGATATTGAATGCCATTTTAATTATCTTAACATGTATATAAAGGCAGCATTATTGCAACATACTAAAGCATTTCATCCTGTTTCCGTTCTATGATTCTATGAATCTTCTGAGTTGTCAGTTCATGCCAAAGGACTGGAAAACTAGTCCAGGTGCTAGTCAAAGGGAGGCTAAGGCCAGTGGTTGTAGCAGACACTTCTGGCAGGACACATCTCTCATTTACTACTTTATGCCCTTATGCATTTTGCCCAACTAATGGCTATTGGCACTGCCATCATAAAGCTAAAAAAATTCTCTTTGCTCTTCAGCCAGCATTCTGTCTAAGTTCTACTCTACAGCAGCTGGGAGAGCAAGATTTATTTTTGACTAAATTGTTGAGAAGCCCCAAGTCAGCTCTGCTAGTATGATCCCTCATGATGAAAAAATTTATGGCTTTTACTCTGCCTCCATCCCTCCCTTTTAATATCTTTCCCCTTTCCCCACAATGTTCTTCCCAATTGGATTTGGCAACCTCCCCGATTCCTGTTTAACATTCTCAATCATCATTTCAAAATAAATGTATCTAACATCAGGACTCTATTTCAAGACCTCCATCCTTTGTTTTTTGATTGATGGCTTTTAGAGGGCAAGCCAATCCCTAAATGTCTTAAATTAATAATGTTCTTCAAGAGTTGCTTTAATCACTTAGACAAGACAACTTTGCAATGTTTAGGAGCAAAGTCACCACTTGCGGAAGGAGTGAGTTATACAAGATAACAGCATCAGCTGTATCATTCTAGGAACATCTAGAGATGTTGGAATGTGCACAGACAACTACAAATGGTCAGCAAACCACAGAAACTGTCTCTGCAAAAAGAAAGTGGATCAAGTAATACCTTTCTTTGCAACTGCCTGCAAATTTCTGTTATCTCCACCCACTACAGGGCTCCCTCTGGCCCATTATGGTTGATGCTAATAAGCAGCATAGAGAACAGACTGAAGTTTTCCATCAGTGCCATCTGGGGAAGGGAAGGGGTCAGCCAACCCCCTTTCTAGAAAACCCTAAATCAGGAGAAAACCTACCACTGGGTTTATACCATAATTTTTTGGCTTAATTTACAAGGAAATATTTCATCCCAGAAGAAAGTCACAGCTTAAAGAAAAATTTAAAATAAATTGCTTTTTTCCAGCACAGTATTTTAGAAATAACTTCATAAAAAACAGATGCAAACATTTTCTTCAGTTTGCCTAGAGATTTCTCTGGATTTCATTTTGATGTCTGTGTTTTAACTTGCATTGTTTTATAAATAAATTCTTTGTCTCTGAGAGAGGTTCTGCCACATCAACAAGTAAGAGATACTAACACACTTTTATATCTTATTTTGCTAGTTGACAATGCTAGCTGACAACAGAAGAGTTTCAAAGAACAAGCAATACAAAAAGAAGTATCAGCAAACAGGCTATGATATTTAATGAAGCATAGATACATTTTTTCGTTGCTGACTGATCCATGCATCTGCAGGTCTAATATTTCAGAAAAAGCTGTTAACAAGAGGCGAACACTGTTTTGTACAGAGTAGCACATTCTGTCTTCATGCACTTCTTGAAAAAAGAAATAGCATCTCTATGCAAATGTGCTACGAGATTTTTATTATTTAGTAAATTTCATGCTTTTAAAAGAAATATCTCTTCGGGTGGAAATTTTTTCTAGATATAGAATCCAATGATGGTAAATTGGTTTTTTTTAATATCTTTTTTTTTTCTACCAATAACTAAAGAATGCAGTCAGAGCTATGTTTATTTACAGTATAGAGTTTTGTAACTGTCAGTTGAATTAATAACATATTCAAGTGTCTTGGATCAGCCACAGAGGCACCTATAAGCCTGTGAAGCTGTCAGCAGGAACTCCTTCACAGATGTAGCCCAGTGGGTTGTAGTATATACATACATATATGTACATGCAGTATGTAAGGTAAAATTGTACACCTTAATTACATTTGGAATACAGTGAGGAAATTATTGTAAGGAGTGAAAAACAGTAAAACAATTTACGTTTTCAATTTAGTCTTTTTATACTAACATACTGGGGAAAATAAGGTTCTTTAGTTACTACTGACTTGAACAGGGCAGGGTACTGATAGAAATTCCTTCACAAGGAAAACAAAATCTAATATTTCTTTTCCTTCCCATCACACTCTTTAGTGGTGTTTCTGTCCTCTGCCTTTCCTTGGGCAGTTCTTCACCCTGCCCTCTCATGTTTATTCCCAAACTGAATAAGCAGTTACAACCTCTGATTTATGTTGCTGCTCATCTCTCCTTTAAGGATTACCAGCAGAATTTGAGGTGCAAACATTTAAGAAACAATATATACGTGTGCTGGTAGAGAAAATTTAACTCCAGTAATTCATAGCAGTAAATAAATCATTAATTTTGAGGGAATTAGCTAATACAAGCTGATGACAGGATCCTTTTGTATTCTGCTTTATGTGAAAATGGTCCCCTTTGCTGGACAAGAGCACAGAATTCTATTCTTTTACTATTATTAAACTGGTTATCAAAACATCTTTAAGCCTATTATGTGATGGAAATTGAAGTTGGTTTTTTTTTTTGCATTTACCTTTTCCTCCTCTCCTTTAGTAGTAATTATGCAATATTTTTTTTCCATGAATGGGAACAATTATCAAGATACATACATTAAAAATGTTGATTTGAAATGACAAAGCAACAGGGTATGCAAAAATGCAACCACAAAGGATTTGAGATTACTGCATGGCAAACACATAATCTCTTCTTTTTGAGATGCAAATTTCTAGATGAAATGTAAAAATTGTCAGCAGCCAACTAGAAAAATAAGAACTATGTCCAAGCAGTCCATGAATACTGAAGGACAGGAAAGATGAAAATTTGTAGTATGCTTCAACAGAGAAAATGTGAAAAATGAAATTACTACTACCTTGCATAATCAATGAAGAAATGAAATCAATGCTGTAATTCTTATCACAAGATGCTCCTTGAACCATAATTGCCAAACAATGAAATTGATAATATATTAGAAAATTGGCTCAGCACAATAACTAAGTGTATTCAGATTCAGTTAAAAATTATCACCGAAAAAAAAATATTGTTTTAACATAGTAGTTTATCTCAAAGGACCCTGAACAGTATCATATTAGACTAGTATACAGCAATGACTGAGAATTATTTAACAGAATATCAACCCTTTGTTAAATATTTTGAAGCAGCAACAAAGTAAAAACAGAACCTAAAAAATTGGATAAACCATGAAATTACGGGCAGTGCTAAATAGAAGAAATGGAAAAACATAACATACAGACTGATCAATGAATCAGGTAATAATGATGTTTTCTCTATCACCTTTCAGGGGTTTTTTTTAATGAGACTATGCTTTTGGAGGACAATGTCCAGGGACTGATCAGAGATAGTATTAAAATGGATTAGGAACATGAGGGCACCATGGAAAATCCATTGTGCATATCAGACAGTGCAGTCTTTAGGCATTTTATGAAATTATTTTATGCATTCCCACTTCATCTGTAAATTCTGATAAGATTGCTACATATGAGGAGAGAATTTCAGATTGCAAAATAGGAAATCAGTCTACCTAAGGCTAAAGAAAAGGTCTTCCATTAATTACAAATTAGTAATTTCATCAAAGTAAAATAGTATGGAATGGATTTCATCACTTATCATTCTGTTCCTTCTGAAGCATAAAATGTTGTAAATTACATATTTTTCTTGTAATAGCTTTATTTATTTTCCCTGGAATTATCTTCTGTATCTATTTTAAGCCTCTTCATTCTCCCATCAGTTTATTTGACATTTTATTTGCTGCAATAACACTAGTCTGGTCTGTTCCCACTACTTCCATAGATGTCACCTAACGTTCCACCATGACAATGCATGGGATTTACTTGCAGTCTTTAAATGGTCTTCTGTTCCAGAACTAGAATGTAACAGTAAAGTTTATTTTCCCAGCCAAAGCACTATATAATTAACTAATTATTCAGAAGTCAAACAGGAAACAAATACAAGTGAGAAATAATCAAAAGTAAACAGGCTGAAAAAACAAACCCAAACAAAACCCACCAAATCTGAGAGCCAATTATCCAAAGGGCTCACAGAGTGTTTATGGACACAGATACACCATAAGGAACACCTGGATTCACTAGTAAAATAAATTTGCTCTTAACTAGACAAAGGAGAGTCCAAAATCATAGGACTGTAATAAAAATGTTTACAGCTCTACCTGTGAAAACCCTTAGACTCAACAACAAGCGGTTAGTTTACTATCTGCACCTCTACTCAGAATATACAAATTCCATTTGTATTTCGTCTTCTCTCATTTTTGGTACATTTGTTTCATACTAAGAAATGCTTTTTCTCCATTTTATTTTTAAATGGGTTTGTCTCAAGAATGCATTTCAAAAATCCCTTTGCTGAAGTTGAAATGTGACATGTCGAACACTAGGTGGCAGAACAAGGCTGGAGCTGAGCAGTTGATAAAACGCTGCACCTGCGTTTTTTATATATATAGCGCTTTTCAAAGACACAGCGGAAATATTTCACCTGGTTTTGCCTATGAAAGTTGTCAATGGTTACACAAAAAAAATTACCTCCGCGTGTTAGAAGCTTTGCACACACGCGGAAGCTGTTTCCTTTCCCGTAAAAGAGAGGCGAGAGGTGTCGCTCCGGCGCCTGCTCCAGCCCCTCCCGTTCCGGCAGCAGCCGCCGCCTCAGTGCGGCCCCGAGGGTTCGGTTTTCCTAGGGGTTCGGTTTCCCCGGAGCTGCCGCGGAGCCGCGAGGTCAGCTCCTGAAGCCAAATCATGCTGACTTCAAAGGCCTGCGTGTTTAAGTTGGAAACGACCAAGAATTAAATGTAGAATTTCGGCTGAAGTAGAGATCAAAGAAAAGGGATTTCGCTTCCAGGCTTTTCAAGGCATCTAACGAGGAGAGATGCAGAAACAATACTAGGACTGTAAACACTCCAATACAGAAGTGAATAGGTAGATTAAAAAGATCTCTTTTAAACTCTGAAAATGCTTTTCAGAAACAATATTAACCGAAGTCAGATTTAAACAGAAAATAAGAGATTGAAAGATACACTGGCTTGCCTGACCAGCCTCCTGCATAAACAAATGCACCTAAACAAATTAATAAAAGCAGGGTGCTATTCAGTTGTATTACCACTGAATGCATTTAGGATGCTATTTTGTTTATAATCAGGCTCACCATTGCAAAACCAGCAATGTGTAGACATTATCTCCTATTCTAAGCCTTCTAGCCACATTCTATTTCTTCATATGCCTATAGTGACACTTCAGTCTTTCTGGTTTTGGCAGAGCTCTGCTCTGTAGCCCATTAGGGGGTCTCTGAACATACACTACATGAAAACAAAGGGCAGAAATGCCACAAACGGAGGCAACAAATGGTTGGGAAGGGCTGTTGAGCTGCTCCAGGGAAGGCAGAGCAGCTGCTCGGAGCTCTCCCACCTCACACAGAACTACTCCTGGCACTGCTGGAGAAGGAAAGCACATCCAGGTGGCAACAGGACTTGTTCAAATGCATTTCAAAATCAAAGGGAATGGCTTGGGCAACAGCATTGTAATCAAATATGTAATCCACGTTGCATTATTTCAGGCTTGTGCTATCATATATGTAATATTTCAGACTTCATGCTGAGTGATAGGCTGGAGATAGCTGCTTTGTGAGGATGAAATTGCACTGTCTCCCAAGAATGAACATACAAGCATGGTAAAAGATAGGGTGGGGGAAGGGAAGGGAGAAGAAAAAGGAGAGTGTCTGAGGGAGGTAAAAGCCCCACTTCATATATGCAACTCACTGGCTGTTCTTTTGTTCCAATTCTGCCTCATTCTCAAAAATGGTACAGTGTAACTGGAATTAATCAGTAATTTCAGCTCAAATGGGTAAAAATAACAAGAATATGGCTGGCCTGCCAACTCCCCTGTTCCTTGTACTGCTCCCCAAGCCTGTTTTTCTTACAGTCCCTTTTTCCTCAGATCTCCCTGTGCAGCTCCAATGGCCAGAAATGGGAACAAACTCCAAAATGAGAAAGAAAGAATCACAGGGAAAGTCAGATGACTGTACCTCAAAAGATTCATGGCTGCTCTCTTTATCCTCACAGATGCCTTGGCACTGCACAAAGGTAATTTAAAAAAAAAAAAAAAAAAAGGATGCCATAGTATATGAATATGAATTTCATTTCATAGTTGTTCATGCCTGAGCTATGCAATCATTGATGTCTAGGGTTTGATACTGCTCAGGTTAATCAGGCACTGCAAGTTCACCCTTCATATGCTTTAGAAGTAGAATAAGAGGTAAACAGTTCTACATTTCCTAGTCACAAATATCAAAATGTTACATTACTAATGTGTAAAGGGATTCGTTTATTCTGTCTTTCTCTGGAATTACCTAGCTGTATATCAAGTGAAATCAGTCCAACTAGTGTACAAATAATACAAGGAGGAGAGGCCCAATATCCTCATTATCAAGTAGGTTTTGGATAGTTCAGTTTTTCTAACATTTTTCTGTTTTTCTATGCCTCATCTTAAAGACAAACATCAATACATATACACCCAGGAATCCATTACAGTGCTCTCTTTCAACTCTTTCTTTACTAACACAGCGACTGCACAGACACTGTGGTGAAGGTAATTTCACAGCATCTCACATCACTCCCAGCTGATTCAGAAACCTTATTCTCTCTTTTACCTGATGAGAACAAACCTACTTGTTTTTCACCCCAGACTCCAGTCTCTTTCAAGCAGTTGCCAAGTTGCTACTATATCACAATTACTCAACTGGCATTAAAAACAAAACTAAAAATGAAGAATATTATATATATTTGATAAGAAACAAGGCTGCAATCAGGTTTCCTGTTTGAGTCTGAGTATTACACAGATAAACCAAAATATGACCCTGTACATATCACCAGAGCAAAACCTGCTAGGAACACTTTGATGCAGTTTTTACTCACATATATGCATCTGCTAAGTTCAAGAATCTTCACACTTGACTAAGCATAACATCATCTTTCATATTCAGAAACACCACCTCTCTAGCTTGTTGAATGGATTAAAAATAGTAATACCTAAGAAGAGGTTATTCAAGGATAGGAAGAACTATTCTCCAGATAAAACACAAGAGCCATGAAGCAGCAAAAGTAGATGGCAGCAGGTGGCATATATATCCTCTGGAGCACTTTTCTTTTTCTCAAAAGCTAAGGAAACCATTGTACTTACTGACACAAAACAGAGAAGATGCTAAAAGTTTACATGATTTACAAAAAATCAACACACACATTTAGGGAAATTAATGGAAAACCTCTGCCCCTGCAAGAAGTACTAAAGTGAATAACTACCTTGGACTGGGAAATCCCGGAGTGTTTTAGGGAGGTGGGCTTCCCTTGTTCTTATATTGCCTATGTATTTGCTGTTGGCAACTTTTTAATGCATCAATATAGACCATTGATGGGTCCTATGATGGTCTTTTCTACACTGTCATTAAGCTTCAGTGTATTCTGATGAGTGGTATGTTAATGTACATAAATTATTACAGTGACTGCTATAGATTATAATTAAAGAAACACAAATTTACATTTGATGATTTTAAGGAAAATATCTAATTAATAGTCTGTGCATAATACTGTCCCTGGTTAATCAGATGGTCTAGCAAAATCATACGTTTTTCCTGGCTTTCTGACATAATTCTGTGTATATTCGTTCAGACTGTGGCAAGTTCCTAACTAAATGGAATTACCACTGAGCACAGTTAATACTCTAACCATGGGCAAAAATAAATCATCCTCAGTAACAGTGAGCATAAACAGAAACATCTTTTACTTTCATTAAACTAAATAAAACCTCTTGGACCGTAAAATATTATTTCAACTGATTAAGCATAGCAGAATCAGTCAGTGTATGAGTTAGTTCATATTATTTTTATTTTGCCTTTCTGAACATGGAAAGAATAAATTCAGCTGTAATTTGCTATTGAAAGCAGACAGCCCTTTCTGACTTAAAAGAAAGAAATTATGTCGCTAGTTACAGGAGCTTTGCTATTTCATTTTGAAAGGAAACACCTTGACACTGGTAGTTACAGCAATTGCCTACAGCCTTCGGTTTTGTAAAAAAATTCAGGCTCAATTTAACTTCTAGAACACTCTCTATAAATAAATGCAATAAAACTCCAAATCCCCTGAAAAATCTTGTATATTAGTTTCTGACAGGGGAATTCAAACAGTCAGTTTCTTCAGTGCTGCTGCTGATAAACAATGGCTTAAATCCACAAGCAATGCTGGGAATGAAGTAGGCACACAGCACTGAAACTCACCGGGTGGCAAAAGCCAAAGGTCTGCAGACAGCTATAACCACTCCATTTTGCTCAGGGGAGCATATAAGCAACAGTATTTTACATTAACGTGGTATCCTGACACACCGGGAGCACTGGGATACGGTCCTCTCTGCAATCCCTTCTTTGAGGGATGTGTTTCTTGTAGACATCTAAAGAAAAGTACTCATTAATATTCTATCTTAACCACCCCAGGAAGATTTGCAAGAGAATGCATTCTGAATCCAGCTGCACACTTTCTGTTTGATAATTTTTATGTGAATTAAAAATTGCTATAAATGGCATTATCGTGAAAGTGAGGAGTATAGTATTTTTGTAACTATACTTCAGTAAAAGTTGTTTAAGTTTAATTTGGGAGAGGAAAATACATGGATCATTGGCTAAAATCACTCAGTACAGACTGGTTTCAAGATTTTTCTTTTAAGATATGGAAAATATGTAAATTTCCCACTAATGCTTTGAACCCTGATAACCCAATGTCTGAAGTTTGATACATTCTAGGTTGAATTAATTTTCAGCAATTCAGTTCTAAATGTTAGTTAACACTATTTCTGGGTATATCTCTGCCTAAACACAAAGGGACAAGTTTTCATTTTTATTTACAGGGGAGTCATATTCATAACCACTACTAACAGCAGTAGGTATTGTAAGGAAAATATTATCTGTACTAAGAACCAGGGCTTTTTTTTTTATTTGACATTGTATTTTATCATTTGTCATACTACAGTAAATCAACAAATAAGCATGTTTAACAAGAAATATGATGGTAAATGACATATAATCACAAATTCAGCCTTTCCTGCAGATGTTAAGAAGGGGTCACAGCTGTTCTGAGATACTATGAATTCTCTTTCTTACCATCTAAGTGGAGACATTACAACGGTAGGTAGGCTCATGAGTCTTGGATGAAGACTCAAGAGTCACATACCCAGAGCTGGGCAATGGGATCTCAAGCTCCAGGTGTTGTTTAAATAGACTGCACATACCTGGTTCTACTCTGAAGCACAGCCCTACCATTCCCTCACTCAGCAGCATCCTACCGCTGCCATAATTTCACTTAAAAATAGTGGGAATATTCAGGTGACAGCTGAACATAAACACCTGCATTAAGTCCATCACCAAGCAGGAGAGAGCCCTCGGGAGACAGAAATCTAACAGTGCCATTTTGCCAGTGCTGACCTCTCGTGCTGAGTGCTAAATCCCCAACTGCTTGCAGCAATTGAGGGCAGAAGCAAGAGCTGTGCAGATCTGAGTCAGTCCAACACCTGGAATCCTGGTGTCACTAACACACTGAAGGTACTCAACAGCCTCATTCTCTTGGGGAGGTCAGTGCTCAGTGTCACTTCTTTCCCAATGAACACTTCAACTCTTATTCACAGACACTTTTCTCTGTCAAACTGTTTTTCATATCCTGAATTAGTCACATTTTTCTCTCTCTCCCTACAAAGCATCACCATTTTAAAAGCATGTGCTTCTCTCCAGCACAGATAAGTCACAATTGAGGTAAGGGAAAAAAAAAACAACTTTGCTTGCCTAACTCCAGGGAGGGTTACAGCCACTACCCTACTCAAATAATTGTCTTGGATGGTAAAAAGTGTGCTGTGGCCTTTGGTTGAGACCTCTTGTAAAACAGCAAGATATTCTGCTTTTATATTCTCTTATGCATACTGGTATTAGCTATGACAAATTCACTGAAGTCAATGTACACTGACATAAAACCACATAATAGAAAAGAGAAAAGCTCTAAATACAAAATATTCTTTTGTCCACCACTAGGAAGCAGTATAGCCATGTTTTTATCAATCTGCAAATAATAATTATTCAAGTCAGGCTTCTGGAATATTTAAAGAGGACCCCAAGACAAAAAAAAAAAAAAAAAAAAAAGGGAGGGAGAGAGAGAAAAGCCATCTCTGTCTGATGACTCTATCAACTGCTTGCGACACTAAATGCCCCCAAAGGAAAGTAAAACTGGAGAGAATTCTGAATGTGATGTTAAAGTTTCATGTAAGATATTTTCCTCACAACTAAGGGGGATAAACCTTTGCAGGCCTTCTTGCACCCTTCCTACACACAATTACCAGGCAAAATACATAGACTGTGCAGTGTTCAGTTACAGGTTTTGAAAATATCTTTGTAGAACACTTATACAAAGGTGTGAGTTGTGTGGCACATTTACTAGAATATGAAAAAAAAATAGAATATCATCATAAAATATAATTAAATGCAGTTTACCAGATTGTATTTTGTGTTAGATTAGTGTTTATGAGATGCAAGTGGCTGATAACTATTGCTATCTGTATTATCATATCACTGTTTTGTGATAGTGAGTTTTGTGTCTGTCTTGAGCAAGAAAAGTAGGTGGTAAATATCTCAGTCTACAGAGTCAACGAATCCATACTCTCCCTGATCCCTAAGCTCTAAACATGCCTTAAGTATTTCAGTAGGTAAAGTGTCATATTCTTCACTGACATTTTATTTAAAAAGTTCTGGAGACTTAGACTGTCTTGCAATTCAAATATCACAAGAGTACTTATTGTGATAATAGCACTTAACATTTACACCCCTCATTCATCAACTATTTTGCAAACATCAGCTAATAAGGCAGACTTAGGTGTGTTTATTTTCTTTGTCTTCTAGCCTAGAAACCCAACCCAGGGAAGTGATTAATTAGTCAAACACAATACAGACCAAATCCAGTATTGTGACTTTTTCTAGCTTTATGTGCTACTTGAAACCATCCTATTACACTGCTCGGTGTAAATCCCATTTCAGGAAACAAAGTCAATACAGTGATTTAATTTCTAAGATGTTTATTACTTTCCAGAGCATTAAATGTAGATATTTTACATCTTAGCCTCCATATAAAAGAATGTTTATTTCCGAGATATTTCCAAAAGAAATTGCTACTTTGAAAAGTATTTCACAATCATGACCATCATTTGCAAATATGTAACTGGTTTTATAATGATACACATTAAGTACTTATTTGTATAAATACATAATATATCTCCTTTACATCTCTTCTAGGCAGAAATATATGTTTTATACAAAATTGTGTTTCTTTTCAGTCCTGATTTATACTCTTGGAAAATCTGTACTCCACATGGTACTATGAACACTTATTAGCTCTTCTAAATCCTTTGTATTTTTCTTTCTTGCACATCAAGACATTTTACTTATTCTTTCCAATATTAATTTCAGTAGTTTTGAAGACTGCTGACTAAGCCCTTGGCAAAACATCCTGTTGGTATTTATTCTAGCCTTAATATACAGTGTCATTGAAATTCACATACAAGGATTGGTATATGCATTGCCTAAGAGAGTTTACATGCCCACCTACACAGATGGATCATCACTAGGAGGTAGGTTAGTTTGGGCTGGGTGAGCAGACTCATCCACTCCTTTTATGCCTTTCTCTGTTATTACATGAAATACACATTGCAAAGTTAGTATCACTGATGTATTTTCTATTATGGAAATGATTGCAGTAAAATATATCTTTTTATACAAGCACAAACACTTTTATATTGGGTAGGACAATGCCAAAGATTCTGTAAGTCAACTTGTTAACTGAAGGAAGAGCTAGAAAAAAAACTGGCCAACTCTAGTAAAGGATAAGCAGATAAAAGTCTAAGAGTGCAATCCTGGCCTCAGTGAAAGCTGCAGCAGAAATCACTAGAATTGCAGACTGAAGACTTGACTCAGACTTAAAACTTTCTATTTTCCCCCGGCCTTTATGTAAGATTGATACATGTATTTAGGAGGCAGGGGGGGTGGAGAGAAGCATACAAATTAATGCATTTAAAAAATTCTCCTCTAGACTATTAATAAAACACACTCTTGAAAGCAGCAGCACTGTATTTCATCACTCCACCCCCCCCAAACTCTTTTAAATATAGGAAACAAGATTAAAGGCTTAGTACCATGTATCATAGCGAGCAGTATATATGAACCAGAAATAAAATATAGCCTGGCTGGCAGCATTCCAGCCTTTCTGGCTACTTGTCAAGTCTCTGATGTGATGATACGCTGCATGAGACTTGCCTCCACATCTTCTACATGTAACCCCTATCTGACAGAGGCTAAACAATGCCCTTTGGAGGAGATGGATTATGAATGCAGCAGTCTGTATTTCAAGCTAAATTTCTCAATTAAGTATAATTATGTGCCATATGTTTTCATACTTTCAATTTTATGTAGTCTTGAAAACTAGCAAATAGCTAGGTCTCTAAAATAATAGAATGTCTCACTGCTGTGACAGCATCTGTGGTATACTGCAATATATCTAAAATGAAAATACACTCACTGTAATTATTCTAAACTAAGTTATCTAAATTACAGGTTAGCTACCATATGTATGTGGAAATTTGAAAGTTTGTTCTACTTCTACAGGTCCCACTTCAGACCGCTAGAACATTAAAGATCACAAAAAAACAATGTTCCCCAAAACCAATACAATTTCCCAGAAGAGAAAAAAAAATAAAAATAAAAAAGGAAGATAGAACCACATCTCATATATTTAGAATTATAATAGTAAAAATGATGGTTTCATTCTTTCTTTTAACCCAATATGTAACTGCATGCCTATCCAAGCTTGCTTCTAAATAAATTGCATTTTATAAAACTAAGTAAAGTTGAAAATATTTTTAAATATAAATACTTTAATATAAACCATTGATTGATTTGACTGAGGACTGTGAGAATACTTAAATGTGCCTGACCTCCAAAGTATGTGTGCTTTTGAAGATAATTAGATGAAAACATCTTTCTTGCAGAATCCGAGGCAATTATTCAAAGTTTTCGGCCATAGAAATTTGTACATTTTGTCATCTCAGCATCTCATATATATATATATAACTTATTTTGTAAAGATAGTATTTCTCACTCTTCAACTTGCAACAGATTCCAAAACAGACCAAAGATTAAGAGCATGATACTGAGCTTCCCAAGGGGTTTGGGTTGGTTTGGTTTTTTTTGGATCTTGATAAGCTGCTGCTTCAAACAATAGTTCAGATAGCATGTGTGTAGAGGGAAAGAAGCGAAGGTAAATTAAAGGTTAAAGAGGTATATGCAATGAGAAAAACTTCAGCAAAGCCACAAGAGCAGAATGAGTCAAAGCAAATTTAAATCTTAGTCAGGTATCACTGGATTCCTGTAGCATGCAGGCAGATGTGTATCTAACAACAGGAAGAAATAGTAGGACCTTATTAACTCAGTAAAGAACCTAATGCAAAGGATTAGCAGAGTCCAACAGATCCGTTAACTTTCTCAGCATTTCCAGACACAACATGCCCTGCACAGCCTGCATCAGTCTCTAGAGGATGTTTTCTATCTCCCTCCCATTCTCACTTAATTAGGGAGTTCACGTATCTTGAAATCCCATAAGAACATGCCTTGGTGGCCAGCTGCAGAGTTCAAGAAGCATTTCATGTGTCAGAGCCAGAACTGAGAGCTCACAGTCAGCCTGGTCTCTCACTGGTAATTCTAAACTTCCGTGCAATTGCATAAATCTTTAAATAGCTTACACACTCTTTCTATTGATCACTAAGAAGCTATTTAACAAGTTTTGTCCAGGAAAAGATTAATTAGCCCTGATCTCTTTAGAATAAAGAAGAGAAAATTAATTGATGATATAATAAACAAAAATTAATTACTACCTGGAGCAGCTTTCATTACTAAGAAGGCAGATAATGCTGTTTCTGTAACACGTTGCTTGGGTTTTTTACCAATGAAGGCAATATTCCCCTCTCCTTCAGTATTTCTAGTGCACTAAAGCTTTAGGGTACTAAGTGATCTGAGCAGCACAGACTGTGTTACAGTGAAATGGAAACTAAAACCTATGATCTTGGTTAGGCTATGAGGTTGACACACATAAGCAGAACAAGATATCAAGAGATGTATACAGTGACAGTTTACCAGTTTTTACCAGCCAGGGAGGCTGATTCATGCAATGGTATAACCACCAGCAAAGGAACAAAATACAGCAGGTAGCTGGTGCTTCATCTGGGTCCAGTGTTTACCATTTTCTGCCACAGCAAAAAAAATCACAGTGAGCCCATAGCTTGGATACTACATACAATCAAAGGTAGTATACAGGAGAAATAATACAGGTATGAGTAACAAAAACAAAGGGAGATAGGCAGTAGAGTTTGTATGAGGAGAGATAAGGTATCTCTTAGGTGGTTTTGGATCTGAGGTCTGATCATTTTATTTGATGCTATTAGCTTTGAAATAATCTTTTCTTTGCCATTCTTCGTTTTTCTGCTTTTCAGCATTTGTTTCCTAGCAATCAACAAAAAAAAAATATTTTCCATACCTTGTGGAATCACAGCCCTCATTGCCATGAAACCTTGTAAACATGAAAAGTAGAAATTGTGAGTGATCAGCGAAGCCCTGGAGTGGAGGAAGGCTCTGAGGTGACAGGCAAGGACTTTGTGCTCATGAACCTTGTAATGAGATGTGCTGAGTCACTGTCCACTCCTGATGCAACAAAAGCTGAATTTGCCTAAACACAGAGGGGTCTAGGGGGTGGCCTTTAGGCTATATAGGCTGTCTTCCTGATCTAGCCAGACTGGACTGGCAAGGTTGCAGGTCAATACACAGCTCAGCCCAAAACAGGCTACAGAAAGCTAACAACTAATAAGCAGAACTTAGGAAAGGGCAAAGGGCTTCAGCTGGTTTGAACCCATGTACTCCTTCCCAGCAGCTGTGGGCACCTAGCTGTAGTATTGGGATCCAGCTGTGCATTGCAATTGTTACACGCTGTTAAGTGTACTTATATTTTCATCTACAAGCACTGTTTGCATCACTGTGCTAAATCCAAATCCCATGTCACGTCAGATAATATAAAACAAGTAAATCTGATATTAAATATCAAACCATTCACGTGTAGAATGTCAAAAATAACCTGGTCAGAGAGAAGTGGACTCGACATTAATACAGTCCAAAGTAGCTTGATCACTTAATATAAGAAAAGCCCTTTAGGGACTATTAAACACCATTGTTTAGTGCAATCTTTCATCTGAGATTCCTTAACCTGCATGTGAGGGGAAATACAATCTTAACAACAGCTCTCTATCCCTAAACTGTTGGCTAGTTAAAAACAAGCTGGCCCTTGAGCCAGACCCAGTACATTCTTCTTGCACAGGATTGTTCAGAAGCTGTAAAGCAGGTATCTCTCTTCAGTTTGTTTATCAGGGGTGAAGGGGCACAGAGAACAGTGAAATCTGTCTTTTATTCACAATTTTAATCTTCTGTATCCAATTCATTTTTTTTGATCTGATACAATAAAATGCTTAGAGCTTGCATACCATGACTATTCAATGTATTTGGCAAGTGTTGTTAGAGATCTCTTCAAAGTCCCAGCAGAATCTAAACAAAATGTCACTTACAATCTTAATATGCTCATATATCAACATGTTTGTAAAATGTCAAGAGATCAAGAAGGGGTTTTTTTCACACAGCCTTTTCTGCCTAGAGTTGTCATGTCAAGGTTTCCCAGGTTTTCCCTTTCACTAATAGGCTAGGCTGAAGTATATGGTTTGAGGTCAGTAGTCCTATGGTTCAAACATGGACATCCGAAAAATATGGATGTGATATCTGTCACTCTCCAGTCCCCTGAATAAGAAAAACTTGCATTTTTTTAAATAGCTTCTCATTCATTTTGTTTTCCACTTCTTTTAGCAGACTTAACATTGTCCCATTTGATTAAAAAAAAAGAAAAAGAATTACTTACATTAGGCCCACAACCTCTCCAAATGCTCAGTCTATTGCCAACAGGGAGGTATTTCTTCACAGCCTTCAGTGCTAGTGAGTCACATACACAGTTCATCGTGCTGATTACCACTGACTGTAGATACCTTGATTATCTACATCTACATCACCAACACATTTCTCACTTAAATATTAAAGAAAGGTTTTCAGATGAATGTTCTATGCATAAACAATAGCTCTTTTAGTGTTTAAATTAATCTGAATTAGGCCTAAATGTCAATATTAGGAACATATTTTCTACTACCTTTTGACAGTTACCCAGACTGGCTTCACCTTTGATGCCTTCCCTTATACAAGAATTACAGATAAAATAAGTTTATCTGTTTTTTTCTGGTAGATAATTTTTATACTATAATTACTGAAGACATATGTAAATGTCAAACACTCCCTGATATCAGAATTACATTTGTGATTAAAAAATTGAATTAAAAATGATTAAAAAATAAACTACTTGAAGATTAAACTAGACAGAAAACAAATTAAATTCTACCTTATTTTGTGACAGTTAATAAATCAACTTCAAACAAATTAGAGCATATGCTCTGAACAATCCTGTCTGAAAAATAATATTCTGGGTTCATGGGAAGTGATGGTTTAGAGAACAAAATGTTTGTGTTTTCACAAAGATGTATAAAATGAAATGCTTCCTGCATACATCTATGGACTCACACCTTCCCATTAAATCCTGTCATAATCAACAAGCAGAATATTTGACAAAATCCATTTGCTATTTCTTCTATTTTTTTTTAATTCTCTTGTTGCTCTGCAATTCATCATGCTAAAAGCTTTGATCCCTAGTGTTGAAAAGACATGAATTTCCTAAATGACTAAAACTTATGGGCAAGTGTTTCTTTTTAGAGCTGTATGTAAATGCAATGTAAAATTTTATTTTTGTAATCTCTTTAATCAGAAACAAGGGAATTAGCCAGCTGTTTGGAAATCATGTTAAGATGCAATTAAGCATCTGATTGAATTTCTGTGCATATCAAACAGCAAAGCTAGAGTTTGCACACAAGACAGTTCACTTTCATTAAAATAAAAATCTCATCAAATGACAACAGAAAGGGTTTACTCCAATGGTTTGTCTCCAAGATATCCCTCCACAAGAAAGAACACGTCAGAATGGCAAAAAAATTTGCTTTATGTGTCAATCATACCAACAAGATTCCTCAGTGAGTGACACCTAGCTTTCCCTTACATCTGTACTGCATTCTACTGCAATACGCTAAGGAATTGCCTGTCTTGCAGGCTTAATACTGAAAAAAAAAAAGTCCCACAAATTATCAATTACTCCAGTGTAGAAGAAGCTTTACTGCCACCTGTGCTTGTTTTGCTTTAATTTATTTATTTCATGAGAAGCGTTTGTTTGTTTTATAATTGCTTGTGAAAGACCAATTAAAAAGTATTACTGCTGAGATCCATGTTTCTGTATCACATATAGCGAGGATTATTATATCTTGACAAAGCAAAAAGTCAAATTTTCTCCTTAGTACAATAGTGAGCTAAAGAAAAAACACTATTTTATTGTTTAGGATGAAAATATGTAAACAAATTATTGTAAAAAAAAATAAATGTTCCTTTAAGTAATTTCATCTCAAGAAAAGCAGAAGCAGCTCCTTGACCATTGCAATCAGCTCTGATTTGGTCACAGCATCCACATTCTCTTTGTGCTAGCTAGGAACAAAGCAGAGGCAGGAAGGAATGCCATTATGGTAGAGTAGTTACTCTCTTCGTCTCCTCGGACTCCAAGGGTGGAAGGAGGGTTTAATCACTAACTTATCCTCTTCCCACAGCATTTATCTACTCTCTCACTGCTCAAGGGATGGGGCAGTGGAGTGATATATTTGCTCATACTTCAAACTAATTTTCAACTTTGGTTTTGTTCAAAATGGCTATCTAGAAAGATGTCTCATACTCAAAACTGCCTCTCTTAGCACATCCAGCCATGCCAATCTGAATTGTACTGATTATACATCTCCTGTTACTGACATGGCTCAATTGATGGTTATTAGTCTATGTGCTTTGCAAGTAACTGAATAATCCTCTTTTATCTGTTTACACTCTTCTCTCCATTTATATTCTCTTTTTATCCAGCATTAAAGATTTCTTTCTACTAAAGGGTTTAGAAGCTAGTGTTCTAGATGTTAGGAAATTATGACTGAATAGTCCTCCTTGTGATGGAACAAGACCTAGTTGAGAACTACCTCAGTGTACAGCAAGAAAACTGGCCCATTGCTATGAAGCTAAGAAGTTAGTTGATACTGCTTAGCATTTTATTTTAGCTTTAACTTCAGGTGCTCAGATTCTGGAGACACAGGATGTTCTCAAGCTCTCAAATTTTATTCATTAATTTGTCTGAAGAAACAGAAAATAAATAGCATTTTTTCTCCCCATCTTTTGTGATTGTGTAGTTTTGGATAGAGCGTTGGTTATTGTTTATTGTGAAAGACTTCAATAGAAGTATATAGAAGAAGTAGAATAGAAGACTAATATACTTCAGCTTCAATTACTTAATTATACATTTTATCACAGTTTCCAAGCAAAGAACAAAAAAAAAATGAATCAGATATCAACTCTGTTGCAACCATGTGGACTATTTGTCCACAAATAAATACAAGTATAATACTTGCCAGTACATCTGAAATCCATTATTCCTTGTATAGTGTTATTGGTTGTAAACTAAAGTGTCTTAATAGTCACAGGTATTAAAAATAGAGGGTTTCATTTTTTTTTTTAATAGAACTGATTTTAGTTCTAAGTGTAGCAGACTACATATTCATATACAGTGGCATCATAGGCATTTCAGTCACACTTCACCTTGGAGGCTCAAGAACTTGTTGTCTTGGCAACACCATGCCAAATGTGTTTCATTTTGCTTATTTTCTCCTTTTGTGTGAACTTCAGAAAAAAAACCAAACCAAACAAACAAATAAAATATCTTTTTCTAACCAAAATCTTATGAAAGTAAATTAAAATAATATAATCATAAGAATGATAATTTCCTAGACAAAGTATAAAAAATAATATACATTATAGAAAAAAACAACCTGTTCTCTAAGAACTGAATATAGATGATCAGTATTTTTAGCTTATTGGAAGTGCCAGGTGCTGTTTCCTTTAGTAGATAAGTAAAATAAAAATATTTGAAGAAAGAAGTGTTATTAATTTTGTATTTACATAACTGCACATAGATGTATGCTGTAATTTAATAAATGTTAATTTCTTAAAATTACTGCTTTCATATTTTACAGCTGTATCAGTATCTTCAGGGAGATCATATACAATCTTCAGAAGGCTCTGTCTTTGCTGCTCTGACTAAATCTCAATGTCTAAATCTAAATGTCAATCTGCACCAATGGATATGAATACATGTGTTTATACACATGTGTTTCTATGCATACATGCATACATATATGAAATACCTTAAAATGAGATGTAGAATGCAAGTACTGTTAATAAGAGCTTGTCATAGAGCCTGGATAATAACTAACGCTGACATGTGCCTTGTTGCTAATCAGCCTGTCTGGTTATTTGTTGCTCTTTTATCAGTCACTGACAAGCCAAGTGAATCTTCCAACTTTATGAACAATAACTTTTATGGTTTTGGGACCATGCATGTGCATGCCAATGACCATGAGGATGTGCAGCACACTCCCATCCATCAAAAGTACCAAGGATGCACAGCAAATCTTCTCATTTCCTTAAAAGAATCTGTGGTTAGTTTTTTTTCTTGCATCCTTGTGAGAAGCATAATGCCAAGTATATGACTTGGTAATGAGCACATCCTCAAGGTAGGAGACTATTTTTCCCTTACCAAGATAAAGAGTATAAAACATAAACTCCTTTTGCACTAGTAAAGGTAATTCTAAATAATGAACTATGAAGAATGGACCTTTTTATCACAAAAGGGAATGCCATAGAGTGAGGCATATAAAGATTGGATTGGCACTTAATGACATGGTCTAGGTAGGTGTCATGGTGTCAGGTCTCAGGCTGGACTTGATGATCTCAAAGGTCTATTCCAGCCTCAACAATAACTCCGTGTAATTTTTTTATACTGATAGATTTATCATCAGGTCTAAAATGAAAGCATATTAAGATATGCAGATAGTCTTGTTAAACTTTTTTGTAGCTTATAAATTATAGAAAGCATGGAAAGAATCATATAAAGATATCCTTTTCTGCTTCCTCCTTAGACTAGTTCTTGATTGACCTCTTCATAATCAAAGAATCAGATTTAAATTCAAGTCTTCCACATTTTTAAGAAGTCTGCTAAAATCTTGTTTTTAAAGTTCAGAAAATATTAAGAAACAAACATCACACTTCACATTGCTTCACAGCTAAGACTCTGAACAAGGGAAATACTGGAATTTCGTTTCTTTGTACCTGTAATCAAACATATTATGTGGACATAACTTTAAGAAGACTGTTATCATTTGGCAGCAATTGTCACAATCCTGGATAATTTTCTGCAAAGATTCCACTTCACAGGTAAGTCTGAATCATGATCACCTTAATGAAACAGTTTTCTGTCAGGCACATTTCTCTTGTTATAGGAGTTAGAAAGCCTGAATAAGTTACAAAAGTGAGAGCAAAAAGAAATTTGGGGTTGAACTTGTCAAAAGAAATTGACTGGAGCTCTGTGTTACGTGGTGAGAGAAAAGTCATTTAAAGCTGAGTTCTTTCTAGTGAGCCCTGTCCATGGCTCTTCTGCAGGTCTACACACAGCTACATTAACACCTGATTTCCAAAACTGCCAAGCACTCACAACTGCAACTGAAGACAATGAGATCTGTGTTTTGAATGCATCAACAGCTACAAAAACTAGATCCAAGGTGTCCCTAGTGAAAGGTAAGAAGGAAATACTTCTAATCCTACCTGCATTTCAGATCTTCATTTATACATCAGGATAACAACATCCCTTTCAGCTTGCTGGAGTTTTAGAAAGTTCAATGGTAAAACACTCAGAGACTTTTGTAATGAGCAAACTGGAAAAGACCATTAGAAATTAATAGCTGTCTTCAAAGCTAAGCAGTAAATTCAGCTCATATCCATATAACGAGGAACGTTAATTGAGCACTAGCAATTGTTTTAATCAACCTTCAAAATTGTCCCATTACTATCCTTTATAACAGCCATTGGGTTTACATGAGTATTTCAGAGAGTAACTTATTACATGTTTTGGCACATAGATTTTATGAGTGTGCATTTGGGCTTGTCACTCATGAGTAGCTAAGTCACAAATTAATTGTACAGATCACTCTGAACAAATTAAAACAAAGTGTTTGTTTTGTAGGGTTATGTGTTTTGTACATAATGAACAGACCAACTCTTGTCAACTCTTTGACAAGCATCAAAGAGGTCTTAGTAATTTTTAATTTTATCTATTAGATTTATCTTTGTATATGCAGTGTAATTCATTTCTGCAATATACTCACAATATTTACTTGAGTCTTCTTGATGTAGCATGAGTGGGAGAAAAAGATCAAAATGATAAGGGTTTTTTCCTCTAATTGAAATAAAGATCTTGTTTTAAACATAATTAATGTTTTATGTGGAGACCTTCCAGGCTGCAGCATTTCCCAGCTAGTGCTACAATGAATGCTGTGTGATCTACCTTTTAAATGTTCAATACATCATTTATATAATAGAAATTCATACAATCTTTATTTTAAAAATAATCATTAATTATTCCTTCTGTTGTAACAAAACATTTTCCCCATTTATGTTTCTTTGAGTTTATCTTAGTTACAAAAGCAATATTAAATTCAATACAAACTTCACAAAGCCTTAGCTATATCTATTTCTCCTGCTTGAGTATGCTTTTCTTTGTGGTTGACATCTCTGTGAAAAAGTTCTCAGAATTAAAGACTGTGCTTGCCACTCTTCTCTCTGTCCCTCTCATGTCCACAGGTGAGCACCACAAAGGTGCAAAACTAGCAGCAAGGAAAATTACCACTTTTTATAAAACATGAACATCATATTTAGGTCTGCAAAGTTCTATATTTTTTTCCCAACCAACTGGACCCTAATCTAAGTTCATATACATATCCCCCTCCACGTGCCCCAGCAATTACTAAATTAGTTTTGATTTTAACTTAAGAGTTACGAAACAATTTACATCTTCAACATAAACCAGTAGAAGCTGACACAAACCAAAGTTCTTAGTCTTTATTCACTATACACAGCTTGCTGGTGGTTCCTGGCAACACAGCTAACAACAGCTTTCTTCCATCAGCAAATTATCTAGACATAAACTGGACGTATAGTGTCTGTAATGTTGACTTATGACGACTGACAGTTAAGCATCCTATTACTCAGGGTTGACCATATAGCCTTAAATGCATAAAGTAAAAGGAAGATAGAAGATACAGAACAGCACATTTTCCAGAAAGCATCACACTGAAACATTTCATTGCTACTATTAAATACATGATACAAGTGTCATAAAAAAGTTGCCCATACATTTAAGCTGTCAGTAAATTGATTAATGATAAAGAGGAGGTGAACAGTTCAGCAGAGTTAAGTCTGAATCTAGATGCACTAGCATTTGCTGAACAAAGATGATCCTGTTTTTATTAGCTAGGTTCAGATTTGATGGGATGAACCATTCACCCAGATGCAGTCACATCTCAAGAGAACTATAAGCAGCAACAAAATGTCTTTTCTGCCTTGCCATTTTATATATAAATTGACAAACATAATATGGGTCAAATCCTGTTCTTGGATTTATAATTAAAAAGCGTGAAATAAAACGCTAAAAAAATAATAAATTAATATTCTCATCAGAGTAGAAGTACTTGTCTACCATAAAGCTGCAGAGCTTCACAATCAAGTCATCTTAGGTGAATAAATAATTGAAATTAGGAGCCTTTTTCAAGATAGTGAAACGGGGAATATTCAAGACTATCAGAACCCTACCCATAGAGCTCTATGCTGAATTTCACAATACCTTTAGGTTTCTTTACCTGTGGAGCACAAAGCCATCAACAGTTTCCCTCCTGGAATATTTCTGGGTATGAAGAAAGATGTAGCCTAAGGAGGGAATTTGCTCACCTCGCTCCTCATCTCTCTCTCTCTCTCTCTAACTGAAGCACAAAAGCAAATGAAATATGCAGGATCAAAAGAATGGATGTTTAAAGGACATTGAAAGGACAACTTAGAAGTGTATTTGCAGTTTAGAGAAAGATGAATTTAATCACTCATCATTAACTACAGTTATCCCATTAATCTGTAATAGTGTGAACCAGCAAGGATATGGACCATGGCCAACTATACTGGTAGAGGAATGAAAGAATTAATGAATATTTATGTTAGAAAATAACAGAACTATATCGCATGATAAAAAGCAGCCCAACTAAAATCTGACAATTAAATTGCTTGAACATTCTTAAAATAAATTCTGAAATATTTCAAGACAAAAGTGATGAAATAATGAAAATATATTTCAAAGTACATTATCTCAAAACTTAATAAATTTTCAGTTGTTAACAATTCCATGTGTACCATAAATTTATAATGATTAATAATGTAAAATAATTAATAATTAAAATGTTTAATCATTAATTCTTGTATTGGGAAAGGATCAGTGCCTATTAGGATGTATTTGCAGTGGCAGTAGTTGTCAAGATGCTCTTGTTTCCTAAGATTCATAAAGTGTATCCATTTCATTATGTGATTACAATGATTTGTTTAAAGGTAACTATCGTGGCTATTAGAATCATTATGAAATATACTATACAAGCATGCATCTATCTTAAGCGATCCATGCCTGAAAACTTTGACATTCCAACTGAAAGGAACAACAAAATGCTTATAAACCAAACAACGGGGAAATGACGACAGTTAAGAGACTTCAATAACAAATCCCTGTGCTTACAAAAGCAACTGCACACGTAAATGATAAACTCTCTACCCTTTCATGTATTTTCAAATGTCAGAATGTATTTGATCTGCTTTTCATTCATTTCTCACTAATACCACTGCTGCAATAGAATCTAATGCAAACTAATGTTCAAAGTAAAATGTGAATAGCCTCTATCTGCAGTTGCTTTGAAATCTTTCACAGGTATAGGTTTCAGTAGACTTGTCTTAGGAAGAAATTGTACACACTGCAGTTCATGCAAAACGTGGCCAAAAGTGACTCTCTGTTCTTTATAGCTAAGGCTTACACAAATGTAAGTGTACTTAAAGTTTGAGAAACAGAGCAGACTATTAAGCAGGACACATACAGATGTGTATCCTGTGGTATTTGAGATTAAATAAATTTTAATAACCAAGTTAAATTAACATGCAGAAATTATGCATGAATATCTGAAAGTACTTTAAACATGATTAATGAAGCCTGGAAGATAATTACATTAGGAAACCAGTAGCATTAAACAAAGATAATTCTGTGTAAAAGAACAAAATTCATCATTTTAACAAATGGATAAAGGACTAAAGATAAAAATCCAACTCAATTACAGCCCATGGCCCCAATCCAGCAAACCACTTAGAGCATAAGTTTAGTTTTATCAAAGTTAACAGACTTCATCAGTCTAAAGATAAAGATCTGCCTAAGGCATTTTCTGTACCATGACCATGATTCTGTGCAACTACACTGAAACGCAACACACCTGTCTTGCAATAATTGCATATTTAAATAATAATTAAAATACCTGTTATAACAAAATGTACTCTTTGGCAAAATGCAAATTCTTATGTCTTTATCGCTGTTACATGCAGTATGAACTGGAAAATTCTCCAGGAAGCTTAATAAGAGTTAATCACAGAATGAGAAAGATGCATTTTTGAACCTTCTTTTTTCTTTATATATTTTATGTCTTTTAGAAGCATCTATAACTAGTGAAAAAAAAATCCTTCCATGATGGTTGAAGCAAATTAATATACAGCCACTCCGTGAGCATGTAACTTCTCCTTCAACATTTCCAAACAGAAGAAATCTCCTAAACAAGAATGAAAAAAGTCTTTCAGGATTGTGGTGAGACCACTAGCATTGGCTCTGGATATCAGTAGAGACCTGTGCCAAAAATTACGGATTAAATCGCATTGGTAATCATGTTTTACAGTGAAGATACAGCTTAGAGAACAAATAGTGCCTTTAGGAATAAGCAGATCTGGATATGATAGTTGGTGATGTCTTCACCACTAAATCACCAGCTGGTGACAGGTTGATTTTTTTTTGTCATGGCTTCAATTTAGGATGTACAAACAATGAGGTATTGTAAAAATGTCCTAACCACCAGAATAGGAAGAACGTGCCTTCTAAAACAATTGCATTCTCTACAGTATACTTATTTTCACTCCATTGCAAACAAGACCAAGATGTAATGGAAATTCTTCTGCTTTGCACAGTATCATGTATAGTTTTTACATAGCCATAATTTGAAAATACATTAACATCAGTTGTTTTGTTGTTTTTGATTTCATTAGAAATTTTTCAACAATAAGATGAGTTCAGAGAAAACACACAAAACACTGCTCACCAGAAACAACTATCCATATAGAAGAAAACTGTACACATGACTTAGGTTAATTTGTTGGACACCATTGAGTAGCTAATCTTCAAGTATTAAAAAAAAAAAAAATATTTTTTTTTTTCAGTTAAATATTTGGTAATTCACAGTTTGTGTGCATATTAATTTAATTAACTTGTAAAAGTCCTTGATGGGTAAGAACTAGGGAACATGTTGGATGTAACATCTCTCTCTTTCCAGATAGTGGCCAAGATAGGAAATAAAAAAAACTGTCATGACACAATTCCAAAGGATGTGTATAATCAGAAACTGCCAATCCTGCCTCTCAAAAAAAATGCTTTGTAATATGCAAATCTTTGAGATTCCCTGATGTGAAAGCACTGCTTGTCTACATGACAGACTGATTACTTTGGAAAGTACTTGGGTTAAGGTGATTGGCATTATACCACTCTTCAATTAATACACATTCCATTCCACTCTAAAAACATTCTCTTCACAGTAAGTGCAGGAAATAAATAAGGAGAGTAACCTATGAAATCTAGTATTAATATCTTATTCTTAACTTTCTAATTCCAATAATTCTGTTATTTAATATATCAGATACACTGGTTGAACTTTCTTTTCCATTTTAAGAACCAGAACATTTTTGGTGTTTTCAGTTCTTATTCATACAGCATCTACAGAGACTAATATTTGTTTCAACAGTGAAATTTGTTTTAAAAATCAAGTGAGCACAGCTTTAAAATAAAATTCACAAAAGTCACCTTGTTTCAGGCTCCTACAGATGAGTTTTTAAATTATTTGTACCCTATTTAGTCATAACTGAGAGAAGATAAATGAAAAAAAAAATCCAAACAAATGGAAATATGGCTTTGTAAAAGGTTTCATTCCTTCCTGTTGTAAGTCAGAAAGAGACTGCTAATTCAGCAGGTGTGAAATTCCAGTTTAAGCACAAGCTACTCTAATTTCACAGTTGAATCACAGAGTTGCCACAGAGTCCCCATTGAGCAAATTTCACATTCAAAGTCATTACTGAAGGTGACTGAAATGAGACTTGACATTGCCATTTATTTATTGTCAGAGAGCGAGTCTGAAATTTGCACCAACTCTAATCACTGATTCCATGTTTAAGTCAAGCTTATTGCAGTCTTGTCTTGCTAGAGAATTTCCACTTCTAAAACACTAGCTTTCAATAATCCCATCTTTAATCAGATTTTAAGCTCAATAATTCTGACACAGATACTACACAATCTGCTTGTACATTGCTTTATCAATTCATATTATTACCTCTCAATGGATTAAAATCGCATATTTTTCTCTCCTTTACCACAATCCTGAACACTTTGTTCAACGGTGCACCTCAACCTCTTAAATAACACAGAAAACAGTTTAAAATATATACATACATTCATCTATGTTTAACAACACAACCCTCTATTTGTACACATATATTTAGACATATATGCACATGGTATATATAAGATATTCATAAAAATATAAACATGCATATATAGGAATTCATATACAAGAAAGAATTTAGACTCTATGCAGATAGAAAAGACAGATTATATGTAATGATTGATAGAAACCTGAATAATGGCTATAGCAGCCAATCTATAATGAGAATGAAGATCAGCAAAATATTGAAATGTGATGAAAAATCTTTTCATTGTAAGTAATGAATTGGTAAGAATTCTGCTCAATAACTGTTTTTGAAAGTAAAATCTTAAACTTTGAAAAATACACTGTTGGAAAAAAAATCAGTATATTTAGCCTCAGTTTGATTAATATCAAAACAATGAAATTTCTCAGGTCTAGGAGGAGTTCATATGAATGGGAATGTTTTACCTCCTTTATAGAAATGGAAAAAAATTATGCACAGAAAAATTACAATACATGACCAAAATAACACATTGTTCTACAAGTGTCCAGAAGCCACCATAGACTTTTGTGCAATTCCTTATCTAAACATTATGTGACTATATCTACTCTTCCTCTGCCTTGTTAAATCCCAGAAGTAATTAATTTCATTTCTTCTCTAGTGTCCTGATACAGCTCCTGAAGTCTACAGGGTTGTTGGTTCGCTTTAATCGTGTAATTTGCAGACTTTGAGCTGGAATACACAATTTTGTCTATTACCATACGTAGCTGTTAGGAAATAAATTTAAAATGACAGATTAATTCATGAAGTGAAACCACTTTAATTTTTAAGGTTCAGCTACACTTTCTTGGATTAGCTTCCATGGTTAGATAATTTCTGAACAAACTAGGGCAGCAACTGCTATCAATTGACTTCCTTTCACTCATTAAAAAGCTTTCTGTTGAGCTGTAACACAAGCAGTGAATTGATAAGCGTGAAATCAATCCTTTTTACTCTTTGCAGGCTGAAGCTAAATACTTGTAACAGACTTGGAAGTTACAGCATACAGCTAACTTTTGACCCCTGTACTCTGTGTACTGTACTGTATGTCCAAATTATCAATCACAGTTTGTCTAATTCACAGATCCATTTCTCTTCCCTAGGAAAATTAAGTTTAAATGTTACTATACGAAAGAACATCAATAAATAGTCACTTTTTCATTGAATTTATATAAACTGGCTTTCTGCTGAGCATTTTGCTGAGATTAATATTCTGTAGTCTTAATGTTATATGTTTAGGAACTTTTCTAAGAATGAAGGAATATATAAGATAGTATCCGACATTTTCAGTCACCAAGTTTATTCTCATATACACCTAGGATTCGGGAAGTATTACTATGTAACTTAATAGAAGAAATTAAAGTAACACAGCAGTATTAAATGAACTGAATTAAACTGCACAAGCAGGCTACACAAATGCCAAGAAAATAACACTCATTTTATCACGGAATGCTTTACACATGAGCATCTACTGATGCTTCCTCTGAAAGAAATTACCAATGCATAAAGGAAGTGAAACGTGCCAGTAACAGGGCAAACATTTCTTCAGTACAACAGTTTTCAAAATTGTCTCTAAAGAAATATTTTTATTGCCATTTAAAACTAATTAATCATTTCACCCCTGAAAAAAATAATGCCTTAATAAAATAAACTGA
The DNA here is from genome assembly GCA_024611195.1 of Ceyx melanurus. NCBI lineage: Eukaryota > Metazoa > Chordata > Aves > Coraciiformes > Alcedinidae > Ceyx > Ceyx melanurus. Next base: position 10,167 of record JANHGL010012286.1, on the reverse strand, counting down.
GATACCATTTCCTAATGTTTTCTGGTTTCAGTCCATTCAAAAGTAAAAATCTGATTTTTTGGCCTTAACTTTTCTAAGAAAACCTATTTCTCATGACTGAAGGGCTGCATAAATGTTTTGCAGTAAGGAAGTTCTGGCTACAAAGAGCAGAAGAACATCCCAGCTATCCTCTCATCTTGTCCTTTTCCAGCTTTCCTGCAGCAATACCACTTCAACAGAAGGGCTCAGAAACTTCAAACATGGTGCTCTTTAATGTAGTGCCTCGAGGAAAACTTTTATCAGATGCAGCATCATATGTTAACATGACACATCCCATTGATAGCCCTGCTATGCTAACACTACTGTATTAATGGAAAATTTTATAATTAAAAAAAATAATATAAAAAGATCAAATACAATAAAATGGAACAAAAATAAAAGTCACTAGCATTACTGACATGTTAGAATGAATCACTCACCACAGAGGTCCTTTGACATGGGGTACCCCTTACTTGTGCTAGCAAACTGGTTTACTATCCACAGTATGGAAAGCTGCTGGTGTGCAGTAATTTCAGAAGACTAATTAAATTGTATTAACATCTGAAAGTATGACTCAAAGTGTTTAAATGGCAAACATTATAGTCTGTACATATATTTCACAGAATCACAGAATGTTAGGGGTTGGAAGGGACGTAGAAGATCATCTAGTCCAACCCCCCTGCCAGAGCAGGATCACCTAGACCAAGTCACCCAGGAACAGATCCAGGCGGACCTGGAATGTCTCCAGAGAAGGAGATTCCACAACCTCCCTGGGCAGCCCCTTCCAGAAAGAGCTCTGGCATCTTCACTGTAAAAAAAGTTTCATTTAATTGAAGATCTTTTCTGTTTGCTTTTCGTTGTTGTTGTTATTAAGTTAGGGGCAGGAAGAAATATAAATGTGAAATAAATGTAGTGGTATTATAATTCTGTTCTTAGCAGTCCGCACTAGCTTAGAAGATTTCTGAAGCTATTAAGTCGCAATGGCTTTCAGGTCTTCCATCAGCAATTACTGCCTGTGCAGAAGAAACAGTAAAATGCCAAGCTGAAAAGCAGATATTGTCATCTTTGTTGCTTGTGCCTCATTTCTCCTTCGACTGAAGTCAAAACTGAAATATATTTACTTCAGTGGAACAGAACCAAATGCAAGTGCATGTGTTAATATAAATGCAAAACAGAATTAGTATGGGAATAGGTGAAATGACAAAAAGCAAAGGAAAACTCAAAGGAATAAGTAGACTGAGCCCTGGAAAGGTTACACTTTTATAACTTCATGAGCAATTCTGAGCTCTCTGAAACATTGAGGAAGGTTGTGCTTCTGAACAGCAAAGAAATTATTTTGGTGCCTTGGTTATGCTAAACAGTTCAAATTTAAGCATGTAGCTTTTATTATATGTATATATACTTTTTTTTTTTTTAATTTGGGTTTCAAAGCACTTAAAAAAAGGGAAAAAAGGAAAAAAGGAAAAAAATACCACGTAATTTATTAGCTGTATATATCACAAGCAAAGGTAGACTGGGCAATTTGGAGAACCAGTATTTTAGAGATAACACTGTAAATACATAGTCACCAATAAATGTTGTTACATCAGTTACTAGCATCAGAAAACTAAATATTAACATAAAATGGGCTTATTTTTTCAAGTCTAAGCCTAGAACTATGCGTTCAGCTGTGCACTTGGTGAAAGTAAAAAAAGCCTCATGATAAATAAATAGGGATGTGGTTTTATACAGGTCTTGACTAAAATAATATATATAAATGGCTCTGCCAAGATCTAACTCCTGCCTCCAACTGCAGCAGTGGTGAGTGGCAGTCACAGTGTGCATTAGTGGGACAAGGTAAAAGTGCCCCTTCCTCAATATGTTTTCTCTATATTACAGCAATTACCAGGTCATGGACTTTGAGTGCTAAAAGTATCATGTGGTATGTAATAATGCTTTTTCTTCCACTAATTTGGAATATCTACCATTTGACTTGCCTCTCTCTTGACTGCTATTGAGCACTGAACTGACATTTTGATAGGACTGTCAATCCTAACTCCAAGATCTAATTGCCATGTGATAATAGTCAGCTAGGAATGCATCATTACATATGTAAAGTTAGAATTGTTTATTTCCCATGTGCATCATTTCAAATTTATCTAAATCGCATTTCATCTGCTATTTTACTGCAGTCACTTAGTATGGTAATATCTTTCTTCAGTTAGTCGGTCTTTTTTTTTATTACCTGCAAAAACCTGGTGTCATCAATAAATTGTGTCTACTCATACACAGTATTCATGAAAATGCTGAACAACCCAGACATGGATGACTCTGCTGATCACCTCCATCCTCACTCCTAAGCACCCTCTTACTCCTACCTTTTGTTTCCTCACTGATTTGTCTCTATTTGGAGGCTGGAATTCTGCCTTTGTTTTTCATCTGTTTCCCTTTCCCTTTTTTTTTCACTCCTTTGCAAAAATCTCTTTAATATCATCATAGAATATCCTACACTGTTGTCCAGATGCCTTTTACAACAAAACCAACAACAGCTGAAATAAGTAACTTCTGGACAGAAGTGTTGGTACTGCTGATAAACAAACATAACCCTCAAAATGCAAATAAGCAGATTGTATTTATTTTCTCATAACTACTATGAGGAAAAAAAACAAAACAAAATATCAAGCAATACAAACATTTTCTATCCATCAGCTATGTAAAAAGAAAATCATGTCAGAAGTAACAAGACTAAAAATTCTTGCTATAAGCTGTTTGCACCCTATTGAGCACCTGAGGTTCTTAGTTATCATAGGTATGTCTCTCTCTCTCTATATATATGAATAGGCCAGGATGTCATTTCTGAAGTACTTTCTATAGTGTTTTCCTTATTCCATTATTATACCTCTTTTGCTTGCTGTTCAAACATCATTAAAACAGAAAGTACTGTAAAAACAGTTTTGCTTCTCAGCTGTTTTCCTATTTATCTCATAAATAGATTTTGCTACGAGTCTTTCATTGCTCCCTAACTATAGAGGCATAAAGCTGTAGTCTGAATCACTACCTACACTGAGAGCACAAACAAAGCAGATGTGGAGCACAAATATTCACATGAAGATCTCTGTTTATAAATTATCACAGGAAATAAAATGCTAGCAGCATACTATGTATTAATCATAGCTACACGGAATCTGAAATAATCATTTGAAGATTAACTTTTTAAGAAGGCATTAAAATAACTATTACAAAATTTGCAGCATTATGTACAAGCACCTGAAAACATGGCAGAAAAAAAGCCAGAAAAGAAATTTTCTTTTCCATTCACAGACATAGCCTCAATCCTGTGAGTACATCCATCTTTCACTTGAAATCTCCTTTTAAGTCCTAGAATTAAAAGGAAGAGATGAAAGAGCCCATCCCATCAGCCTTTCCCCACCCTGTACATTAGAGTGGCCACAGCAGGTAAACTGGAAGAGGTAGTATTTTACCCAATTAATTTCACAGCATGAATACAAAAAAGCGGGTCATGGTAGCCGAGCATTAATTCTGCATTCTCCTGATTTATTTTAATGAAAAAATATAGATTGACATAGTTCAGTACTTCACAATTTGACCAGCATCCAAACCATATGGTACATGTCTTCTTTTATTACAAATATGGTTTAATCACTAACGAAATATCATCTTTTAGATATATGACAGTCCCACTTTGGAAAGGCTGCGTGTGACCATTAATTATATTTTGATAAGCCATCTAACAAGTTTCTGTCTAAACATTAAAAAGAATTCTCAGTAAAGACATTCAGTTGATTCTTTCTATTGTAAATGCTACAGAATGTTTTTTTCTGACACTACAGATTAATCTACATTCCCATGCTGGTACACAAAAAACCTTTTTCTTCATGAGAACAGTCTATGTTCTATGATAGATGGGGTATTTAGTATATTTGGGTGTGCTCTTCTAACCAATATCTACTCCCCACATGGAAAACTGTGCAGATATGGCTTCATTACCAATACAAATCTGGTAATAGATAAACTAGGCAGTTGAGCAGTATTATCTGTTACACATTCTTATGCAGACACCACTTACTTTCTCTTAAATCTGCCAAGGATTCACATTAAACTGCCTGTGAACTGCATGAATAAAGTCACTAGTTCAATATTATAAAAATTGGTTTCATATTAAAATAAAGCCCCTAACTCCAAGCAAAAGGAAAGTTAATCCTTATCTTGCAGTATTCTACATTAGAAGCTAAAGTACAGTAACATGCATCCACCTTCTTGTTTCCCCTTGAGTTGGCCTCATGTTACAGCTGCATAGGTTCAACAGCAACTAGTTACACCCAATTCTTCGTAATATTTTTTAAACTTCTTAATTCTTTTCACTGCAATAAATGACAAGGTACACAGCTCATTATTCTGAATTCCTAAAAATTCAGATAAATTCACAAATAAAATTGTTTCTTACATGCTTATCTGAATGTACAGTAGGTGCCTGAGCTACTTAAGAATTTTGATACAAAAGAATTTAAAAGATACAGTGACTTTAGAGACTTCTGAGAAAGACTCGATGGCTGTCTGGTTTGTTTGAATTGCACTGTGGGCACTAAAAAGTCTCCCTGAGTGGCATGTTGGATGTTAATTCCTGTCATGTCACCACAGAGAAATGAATCCTTTAGCTAATGTTTTGTTTTCTGTTTGTTTGGTTTTTTAGTTATTATTTATTTTTCTCTTAGAGAGTAAATGTATTATTCCTGGGACTCTTTTATCCTTTTCTCTCACCTTTGGGCTACAGCAGTAACTCTCATATTGGAGCTACTCACTGACTTGCAAATCTTCTCTTTAAAGGCTAATGACCATGTAGCTCAAATGCTGCTTTAAGGATACAAGTTATAGGACTTCCATCATTTATTCTCTCTCCTCTCCATTATTGCCTTTAAGTAATTTCACAGATGTGTTTAGGAAACACCTCTCAGCTATTTACCTAGAAGTTTTCCTCTCCCTTAACTAGAATACCCCAGAATGCACATATTTGTGCTTTTTCTCCCTGCTAAATTCAGAAACTAATGTTCCATAGTACAAGTAATCTCCTCTTCCTATCAATGTATGCTATGTCAGAGAGTTGGATTCAGCTATTTCATGGAACAGAACCTTTTCTCTTTCAAAATATACTCAGTCTATAATAAAAATTAGATATTACTCAATGGACTTTCTGCAGCTGTTTGAATTTCAATCTTACACAGCTCCATTAAAGACAGATCAGAAGAAGCAGCATTCACTACCCCAAAATAAAAACACCCCAAAACTGAAAAACAATTATAGAAGAACAGCAACTAAGAGAAAAAGAAAAAAAAAAAAAAAAAAAAAAAAAGGCAGGTTGTTCATAGTGAAAACCATCCATCTCCTTTTCATTACCAGCATATAATCTGGAATCATTGCTCCCTTACTGAAAAGTTAGTTTAAAATTTGCCGACTCAATTGTGCAATATAATTTTCAGAAACCAGTAAGTAATTTGGCATTTCCTATACTTAGGTATGGATGTTCATTGCTACAGCAAACAACTACACTGAATTACAGCCCTAACATGGAGATTACATCTGAACCATGCTGGGGCAATGATTCCTGTTTGTGCAAATTACAGAGCTTTTAATAATAGAGAAATAAAATCATTCATGCAGAAGTATGTATAAAAAGCAGAGCAATAATAATATGTGGGGTTTTTTTACTATGCTTGCAACACTGGGTGATAACTACATCTATAATTCACAAATTATGTAAAAATGCAGGTGCAATAAAACACTAACACCGTGTTGAGTCATTAATCAGAAGACAAGATCGATTTATGAGTAGCAGTTAATTGTAATTGTAAAGGATTGGGAGCTCTGATATTCCCACAATAATTCCAGGTGGAAGTCCCTGAAGATTTTTAGACTCCAAAGGACACTAATATTTATAAAAACAAGTATGGAACATCAGTTTTCTAAATTCTGTTTTGCCTCAGCAAGCCACTCTGGATTTTCATAAGTATCCCAGGCCTTTGATAGTTCCTGTGAAAATTCAAGACAAGATCTAAACATTTTCAAGTTTTGTTTGGATTATAGGAGTAAGATTAAAAAACACAGCATCAAGAAAATAAATAATGCTGTGGGAGTAAAATACCTATACGTAAAGTTATGCAAATGTTGTTTGTGTGTTCTATAAATTACAAAATTGGGTTATGCTTGTAAGTTGGAATATGAAGCTTTACTTTCATGCTTATAAAATAAATGGATTTACATTTTAATTTCAAGAAGCATGAAAAACAAAGTGCTTTCCATGTATTTTCTCAATTTAAATTAGCTCTATTAAACAGTTTAAAATTAGTTATGTTACTTCTAATTATTATAAAACTAATTTTTCCTTATCTTTTTTTGAAGTCCTTCCTTGAAGCAACAGTCTTTATATGACCAGGCATACACAAACCTATATTTATGTATATTTTTTACAACCTTAAAATATCAGTGTGATTTAAAACCTGCAGCACAAAAAAAAAATTAAAATGTCATTTGAAAATGAAAGATTCTGATTATCTTTTCTAACTACCATACAAAAAAATCCACAACCCCCCAAAATCATTACATTTCCAAATAGTCTATCAGCAAAGGCTGGTTCTGCAGAGTTCTGTTCCCCTGTCCTCTGCCAAGGAAGCTGCATGTCTCAGATACACCATGGTCAAATAGTTCCTTACAACAGCACTGCTGCTGAGGAAAGCTGTCACATCATGCTCTCCAGTCTGGCCTTCCAAAGCCACTATCTCCAGAGGTCCCTTCCAACCCCTACCATTCTATGATTCTATGACTGTCACTATTATATACTATAAATACTATTATAGCTGCAGTATTTCATTTTATTGTCATATTTAAAACTGTGAACCAATGTATTATTTATGATTCAAGGCAAAGCCTGGTAATAAACTACTTCATCTCGTGGTTCTCATGTTATTCTCTTAAACTACATTCTTAAGAAATTATTTTTTTTTTAAATCCCAAGACAATGAGAAAGTAGTCACAAAAAGAAACAGTTGCAATTTAATCAAACACTCTTCGAATACATACATAATCTGAGGGGAAAAAATGAAAAGACAATTCAGAAGCGTCCTCAGAGCCTGACAGCTGACAAAGCTCATGACAGAGGAGTGTGGAAAAAACTGCTGTATTCATAGTAGAGCAAGTGATGGCAGCCTGCTTCACAATGTTGGCAATATTTGTTACATAGCATGGATGTTTCCCCTCTCAATAGAGGATAAGAATGCAGTTAATAGCCTGAAGAGTGTATCTGGATTATTTGCTAAGAAGGCTCATTATTATCTAGATGGGGAAAGAAAAGGACTTGATACATTTGATCCGATATTAGATACCAGGTATCATTATTGGTTCCTTCTTTAGTCCACGGTGAGACACAGATATTCAAGGAGTAACTCAGCACACTCAAGACTGGCTGCAGAAGGTTCCTACCTCAGGTGTCTCCACATAACAGAAGCTGGGAAGAATTCAAACCATTATAACTACTCTCCAGTTTATTCCCTTCGGTTTTACGTGTTTCCTGAGACTGATTAGGTTTTAGGCATCATGCCTTGAGGTAAAGCTCTTTTTCCCCTTCTGAGACCTGAAATATTCTGGTTTGGCTGCTGAAGCATGACTCTTGCTTCAAGCTTTTCAGCAGGCTCACTCCAGAGTCCAGTCCAAAGAGGATGTGAGGATGCTGAAAAACATGACTAAGGCTTTCAGAATTCTTCATTTCTGAAAGCATGATGTCCAAACAATACCATGAAATACATAATGTGTTCCCATAGCCTCACTTACTTTTCAAAATAACAATGAGCCCCAAATCCTTCCCTTCTGTGCAGTGGAGCTACAAGCTTCCTGCATAATTTGGAGCTGCTGTCAGAATAGGTTGGGAAAAGTACTTTTCCTGTAATGTATCATCCTTAGGCCTCTTATCAACTTGACAATAGAAAAGGTCTTACATTTAAAATCTAGTGAAGACTTAGTGGGACTAACAGAACATCCTGATGACCTGACCTGTACTTTAGGCAAGTACCAATAGCATTTACCCTAGGTTTTGGTTTTCCTGGAAAATGGGAGCACACGAGCTAGAAGACAGCCACGGTACACTCTGCCTTGATCCCCAGTTTAGATAACTATAGGCTGAATGGGTGCAAGATAAACAACAGCATATCTGGTGTTTAGTCTACAGGCAGTGCACTTATCAGAAGAGAATTCACAGACATCAAGGATGGGATTTATTCAACCAGATGTAAATCCATACTCTTTCTTTAGTAGAGGGAGAGAACAGGCAACTACAGAGGGCAACTCCCAAGATGTTCCTAGGACACATCAACTATATTCTGAATTGTCTCTTTTTATTAACTATAATGTATTTAGATCCTTGGCGATCAGCTTAGATGCAAATATCTGCAACATTAGGTATATGCATCTGTGATGCTGTCTGGATGGAGGAAGAATACCAAGAAAAATCAGTATATTTGATGGCCCTGGACAATATGTTGCAACTTTACACTGTGCTAGAAAATACTATGAGGAAAAGTCTGTATAAGGAAAACTAGGATTTCTTGTTTCAATGTTATTCACAATGTTATTCCTTTTTTTTTTCTTCAAATATTTGAATATTTCTTCAGTTTTTGATAAAAGATACAATGCAGATAGTTTGCTGTTTCTAGTTTTGTTTCTACAGCAAACTGTAGTTACATTCACAGTTCTACATGCAGAAGAAGTTAAACTTTATTATTAGTAAATCCCTATTGATTTTTCCCCCCACAAATCCTCTAAACAAATCAGGCCTATGAATCAGTAAATATGCTAGAATATAAAATATTGTAAGATAATTTTATATTTTCTTATCAGAGGGGACTATACTTTCAAAGTATCTGAACTTATCTTCAGAAAAAATAATTTTCCCCATGTAAGGTAATAGTTCTTCCCTTACACAGATGGAAAAAAAAATGAGGACTACCATTTGTAATACCTAGAGATAAACTGAGACATGGTAGGTCTCATTTTTAAAGAATACTTCACACCTTAATAATCTTTTGTAATAATCATTGGCTTATTATTATCATTACACAATTTGTAATTATCATTGGCTTACACAATGGGAGCACATTTCAGTTAAGTTTTCCAAGAGCTAACAAAAAGATGACAGGCAAGTCCCATTGCCAAGCTCAAGTTTTTGCTCCAAATGTTGATTGTGTACTAAGAAGGGCAAAAGACAGTCCCTTTATCTGACCTTTTCTTGAAAAAAGAAAAACAAATTTGAAGAATTTCTCATATATTAAACAAACATAGGAATTTGTTTCACCTTGAAACATGGAAAGTTGCAATCCAAGTTATTAAAATAGTCAAAATGGAGGACCTAATAATGGGACCTATTAATCATATAGTCAAGTTTGTTGCTTTATCACTGCTGAAGATTGAAATAAACTTTACAAGTGATGGAGGACTTTGCTATATGGTTGGATCTGAGCTGAACAGGGAAAAAAGAAGATAATTAGAGAAGTATAAACATTTCATGCTAATTTTGCATACTTTACTTGCCTAAATAAACAGGCTAAAGAAATGTAAATATTTCTATAGATAGACGTAAGATAAGGCAAATATACAAAAATAAGCACAAGGTAGGAAGGAACAGTTCTGCAGTGAAAAGGCTGCAAACCTTTTCTGTTTAGCAGGGGACTGAAACAAGCTGTACCTCTATGAAGCTGAATGAAGATGTGTGTCAAAGATGAAAATAGAAAGTTAGACAAAGGCTTCAATAGAAGACTCAGATCTCAACTTTTAACTCTTCACTTTGTTAGAAGTCAATTCATTAACAAGTTTTACTGGTGGCTGTGAGTGTCCCACAGCCCTTTAATGGAATTTGTTACTTTGGTACTGTAGGATTAAAATATTGCTTATGCTTATTTACACAAATACTTGGGTCAGCAACTGTCAGAAGAAGAATATTACACTATTGGCCTAAAAGGGAGTAATTTTATTCTAGACCTTCCTTCAGTTTAAAAAATGTAAGAAAATGTACTTTTACGAACTATAAACATGGTGCCCAGTTGTTTCACAGTGGATCAATACCAGCAGATCCCAAGAGTCTAGTTCCCTGTAGCCTGAAGCTCTCCTCAA
>JANHGL010012282.1:104421-119113 GCA_024611195.1 Ceyx melanurus | reverse complement strand
GGCGTCCGTCCCGCCCGCGCCGTGATTGACCGGCCTCAGCCCGGCCCTGACAGAAGCCCAGGGTGATGCTGAACGCTGCCAGTTCGTCTCAGATCACATCATTAAAATAACAGAAGTATACATCCATGCAAGACCACTGCTCACTTGTGCGTCTTCATTTTTTAGACGTGTGATGGGTTCTCGCTCCGGAGTTTGGCGAGGAGCAGATAGGAAAGCTCCGTGACACAAAGTCTCGGTCTTGAGCCTCGCAGGTTTGTGGTGGCTCGGGGACCCCTCCTGGCAGCCCAGGGTGCTTTGATAATCAGCTGTTCAGGAAACGCCTTCCAAAATATTCTCAAACGGATTTCCTGTAGGTTTTTGTGGACCCATTAACATACCACAAACAAACACAGTCACAAATATTTTAATTTAAAAGTCTTGTGTTCCTCAGTGGCTGATTCAGTGTAATGAGAGTATTTGCCTTTCTCTGGGGGTTGTACAAAATGCAGCTATTGATTTCTTCTATAGAGAATAGATCTACCCGTGTGTGCACATAGAGCTTTTCTATCCAGAAAATTGTCCCACTGGGACTACTCATATATATAAGTTTGTGGGACTATAGCATATATTAGTTATGTATATTCATATATCTACAAATCTATATCCAGGATTTAGAAAATATTTTGATAAATTTCAGAAGTCTTATGTGTTACCCATATTCTTTTTCAGTAACCTAGATGTTTTTATAATATATCAATACATTAGACTCTATAGTGTTTACTTTTAGTATAAACTCAGCACGAAGTATCAAATGTCCAAATAACTACTGATCTGTCTTCTAGCAGTGTTTGGGGAACAACTGGTGATTTTAAATGACTGTTGTAAATATGAATTATTTCTTCATTATTTTTTTTTTTTTTTCCTGAAGAATTGTTATTATCAGGTAGTATGCCAATAGTGTAGACTAAAGTATGCAACAGCATGCTTTGGGTAGCAGACTTATCATCCTGACACTGAAATTAACCTACAGTAGAGCTTCTGAAAATAAAAGAATTGCATTTTCTTGTGTAGAATGACTGTGAACTCAAATTGTATCATACTATGTTATGCTTTGTTTTAAGATGCTAGGATAAACTTTGGTTTAAACTTAAAAATGGTACTTAAAATGCTTTCAAAGTGATTAAAATATAACCAACCAATAAATAACAGATTTCTTTTTCAAACTGTAATGTATAGCCATGCCCCGTTTCAAGGAATATCACGAGATACATAAATACACTGTCATGGATTTCTCTTCAGGAAAATGAAGTCATGATTTTATATTCTTTAGAGGTTTGGGGTGAGGTTTTTTGTGAGGGTAAGTTAATTTTAATTTGGTTTTTTGTTTTGTTTTGTTTTTTCTTTAGCTAAAAAACTAGGAATTACTGATGTGCCAGCTGAGGTCGTTACTTTTATTTCCCATGCAACACAAAACAGATTAAGAACAGTAATAGAAAAAGTAACAGTGATAACACAGCACCGAATGGAATCATACAAAGTAAGTGTGCAAAGAAAGGTATTGTATGTTGCAGAACGATGCAGTGTGACACCATTTTCCCTTGGCACACAGTAGGTGTTTTGTGTTCAGTCCATGTACAAAGCATATTGTGATTGCAGGTTTGTCTACATCAGCAAATTGAAAGTGGTGGGGTGATAGTGCTGTTTGCAGATATGTCTTCCTTCTCTGTGGTAGAATTTGTGTGTAGAATTAGGTTTTCATCCTTCTGTGCTAAAGTACCTAGCATGGAGCATCTGTTAAACTATTTCTGATGTGTTGTAACTAAGACTGTTGATTCTCGATGTCTTTTTTTACCAAGGTCAGAAGAGCTGTTGATTAGATCAAAATAGCTTCTATATATAGTAACTTTATATGTCCTCAGTTGTGAGAAATACTAATATTTTTTAAAAGCTACCAATTTGTAGTGAGAAACCAGCAAATAAAAAATTCAGCTGTAAATTCTTCCCTGTAATTAATGTTCTTTTTAAAAAGAACATTTCAAGATAAAATGCTTCTCTGATTCAATTGTTAATGATTGTATTCTTAAGAAAATGGAAACAATTTAGATAATCTTAAAAAAGGGGGGAAATTTAAATAATAAATTCAAATAAATCAAACATCTTTATTGATAATTATGAAATATCTTTTTTTAAAAGATGCTAATAGTTGTTAATGTGGTGTAAAAGCAAGATGACAATAATCATAGTTGTCTTTGTCTAAGCTGTGTTAAGATTTCTTTAGTGTATATATACACTGAATAGCTCTGGATTGGGTTTTTACTTGGTTTGGGGTATTTTTTATTTTTTTTTTTGCTTGAATGAAAGCCTGGTCAAACAGCTTTGAACTTTATATTTCTTCACCTATTTTTTCCCAAACCTGAATCACGGTTGGACTAATTGTATGTGGCATTTGCAAGAAAAATTATCTGGCATCTGTGACTAGAATCAACAGTGTGATGAAAAACATATGAAGACCGCTACGTCTATATTACACCCCTCCTTGCAATTTATGGATACATTCTACCATACTGGACTAAAAGTAGAATGTCCTTGTTTCTTTCTATATTCTTCAGCAGTGTTAAATCCATCCTTCCTTTTCTCTAGAGTGATATCTGAGAAGAAAATGCTAGCTTAGTTCTTGTTAAACCAAAGATGCATTTAAAATAGTATCTTAACAGAACCTTAGGAAAAAAATTGTCTCCAATTAAACAGTAGAATTCTCATTGTCATCTGCCTATTTCTCAATTGTTTTATTTTATTTCATGGCGTTACAATCAAAAATGAAAATATTAAGCAGATAAAGCAGTAAAATGGATAACTTTTCTGATGTTTTGAGTGTTCCCCATGTGACTTGTCATAAATTCTTATTTGTTGGGAACTAGGAAAGCTTGCATGCTCTTAGCTGTCCTAAATTTCTCAAATTTTAATTGTAATTAGAGGCTTATTTTCAACAAAAAAAATAGCTATAATGATTTTATAATGCTGCATCTTGATCATGTGTTTTATTAGTTTGAGTACAAATACAGGAACTACATCTTATATCTAGCATATAGAAGTAATGAAAAGCATCTTAGGGGTTCTTAATCAGTAATTCAGTTTGGTTTATTTTTTTAACTGATGTCTCTGGTTCTGATACATCAATCCTTGGGGTTTTTAAAAATTTGCTTAGATATTAATGAAATAATTGGATTCTAGATGCATTATTAACCATAGGCTGGCTTCATTCCCCTGATCTGAAAAAACAAACAAAAAAAACCCATTTCTTATTGTTAGTACAGTGAGAAAATGTTACTGTATGACACCTATAGTCTTAAAATGTATAGTCTTGATGAAAGCACATGGTTTTGTAAAATACTGTTGTTATTTGACAGGATGATGAGTGGTACGAACAAGCTACAGACGTCCGATCACAGCTGAAGTTCTTTGAACAGTTGGAGCGTTTAGAAAAGCAAAGGAAAGATGAACAAGAGAGGGAAATCTTGCTAAAGGCTGCCAAGGTATATTTTACTCTTTTTTTTTTTTTTTTTTTTTTAACTACTTAGCCATTTATAGTCTTCAAACATTTAATTTTGTGAAATCTGCTTCATAAATGTATTTTGTTTCTTAAAACAAGAAGATACTGTTTTTGTGATAACACACCTTTAATGCTTTAAGTCATGCTGTCTTATCTGTGATGACTCCAGACTTACCTGACTAATGCTCCTGCATTTTTGAGCTATAGCTCTGAATTTGATGACTTCTTAGGACTATAGGAGACAAAGCCTAATGTTTTCAAAAGAACTTGGTGAAATAATTTTTCACAATTGCCTTTTAAATTTAATATATGCCAGGATTTCTGTGCACTGGAAAAACATAGCCCACCCTGCTGGTATTTAAACACAATGCAGAAAAGTGTACAGGTGGGTTTTTTTTTGGTTGGCTTGTTTGGTTTTTTTTTTTGAGGTTTTTTTCTTCTTCACTATCTGAGGCTTTTTACTTCTTTATTTTCTTGACCTTTTTTAGTTTGGGTTTTTTTTTGGGGTATATTATTTTGCAACATCTTTTTTAAATTGATCAGCAGAATAATGTTAGAAAAAGTTTAAAATTGCCTGCTAATGCTACCTCATCTACTGTCTAGTATAGAAGAGCATAAACATGTTTAACATGTACAGTGAAATTTCTGGTTTAATTATGTACACTTTGGAGCCTTAAGGGCTCCAGGTTTTGCAAAGAATAAGATAAGAAAGGAAATGTTCTGGTCATTGGAGTGGATGGTATTAAATCAACAATAAAATAATTGAGTGAAAAGATTATGAATGAAGAAATAGAAATTAAAGAGGAGTCGGCATGAGTTTCTGGGAAGCCTTGAAACCAATTTGGTAACTTTTCATTGTAATTCAACAAGGGGTAAGAAACATAGGTAAATGATAGTCAAAGAAAGTATTGCATTTGAAGGTTTTTGTTGTTTTGGCTAGTGGCTTGGTTTCCTCAGGAGAAGAAAATACTGGACACTAGTGTTCTGGTTGAACTGCAACCAAGATGTCATTTCTTACAGTAGGATGGGATTGCAGAATTTGGAGCCATTTCCAGATGGGGTTGGTTTTGCTTCAGGAAATGTTCTTGGGAGAATGAGAGATAAGATCAGATAGGGAGAAAGAAGAAAAAGAAGTGAGGTTTTGAAAAAATATTTTAAAATTTTGACATTCTGAGAGAAGTCATTGTCCAAGGTAAAAATAAATGTGAAGTTATGAGAGTATCTTTAAAGCAAATAGCAGTATTAGTTGGCTTGTTAAATGAGAGACTATTAAAAATCTTCTGTCCCATGCCTTGGACTAAGTGTTTAAATACATATTGGTACCCAAAACTGTGAGATCCAGTCACCTGCTGCTGCTGGAAAGGCTCCCATTGCAAACATCATATGATGTGTCAAATACAGAAGCAGTACAGGGAGAGGCTGCAGCTGCTTTGGTTGTCATGACTTTAAGGTTATCTCCCCGGTGTGTGAACAGCAGGGCAAAGTAAAAAATGGCATAAGGAGGGGCTGTCTTGTACATAAACACTTGTGGAGAGTGCACTCTCTTTAAAGGAAATATTTGGGAGAGTCAACTCTTCACACTTGTTTATTTTCCCAGTAGAACCCACTGGCTGTTTCCAGGTGTTTTCAGAAGCAGAGATCTTTTCAATTGGTCTCAAAGACTCGTATGGGAAGTAACAAGAAAAGCTAAGGAAAGACTTAAGATTGCAGAAAGGTCAAAAGCCAGACTAAAATCACTTGAGGAATTTACCTTTACATTTGGCATGGTGTGTGTTGCATGGACAAAGCCAAAGCACAGGTCTTGCTATAGTAAGTGATACATTCTTTGCTGCTTTCATAGCCATTTCCAAAAGCTGGAAAATGCAAGCTCTGTGTATCAACTTGAGTGAGGTTCTGGTTCTGGGCTAATAATTAAAATATTTCTGGCAGCAAGAGATTGTAGTTGCCTTTTTTCTTGGTTTTATTTCTGAATTGTTACTTTGAGAGAATGGTGCTTTCTACACTGAAGAGGTACAGCTTGGGGTTGTCCTTGTTTTCTGAAAATGAAGGAATAATACTTCTGTGATATAATTTATAATAAAGTACATCATATTAAAATTACTTTGTTGATTCATCTGCTCAAATTGGTTAAACATGTTTTGTTTTGTTTTGTTTTTAAGTTAATTACCAATATATGCATTCTATTATTTTTGTTGAGCATTCTGTATCAGTAATGCAAACCTGTAGAATTTTTTGGGTCTTAAATATGATTATCTCAGGAATAAGATCTCGTCTCTAAAAGAATAATTAAGTAAATGGAAAATTATGTTTAGTATGTTAGTAACTTTATAAACTTAATTTGTATTTATGGAGGATAGTGATTTTTATAGTATCATAGGCTGAAGGGCTCTCTGACTGGAGAGACATCATTGAAATTTGGCAGTGCAGATTTCCCTGCACACACGTTTCCCTGTTATTCCTTGAAGAGGCTACCTCTGAGCCAGAGATGGGTTCAGTTGTCATGCCAATTTAATCTTCCCCCTCTTCTGAGAGTGCAGTGGATGTAATGCAGCTGTCTGTGAGATGAAGCACTCTCTGAATAGAGACTTATAACTCACTTCTGATGAGAGAAGACCAAAGAGGAAATTATTGTGTTGAGATAATTTTCTGAATTTTTACAAATTTGTTACTTCTATTTTAATGATTTTAAAATAATTTTTTTTTTTTTAGACCTGTGCTCTTGCATTCCACCTCTCTGTGGTTATATCTCTGAATAGGGTTTTACCCTCAGCTATGCTGCTTTTAACTTCCACTTTTTATTAACAAAGCTAATGTGAAAGCAAAGTGTTTCATGTTGCCAATTTAATTTCTTTAATTAAAAGTGAAAGTTATAAGCTGGTACAGCCGTGGGTGAAGTTCTAATGTCATCAATGGGGAAAAAATAGGTTTAAAATTGAAACTGTTGGCACAGCAGTGGCTCTCCATAGTACAGCACCTGCAGTTGTGACTCTTAACTTTAATGAAAAAAAAAAAAAAAAGAATTTGAAGCATTAAACATTCCCAGTATGTGTGTTGGGAAGGGAAGTAGAGCTGTGAGAGCCTTAACTGGGATCAAATGTTGCTGAACATAGGAGATGTGTTTAAGAAGGCAAGCCTCTGTGAGATGTCATCTAACACAGGTTCAACAAGATGAGACTTTTTAAATCTAAAACATTTTAAATCTAAAAAAAACCCCAATTTTTTTGTTGTTGTTGTTAGGACCAAATGTAACAACAGTGCAGTTTTGACATTACAAATTACAGCAAACTGCTGAATAACAATCAAAACTAAATACAGATCAGACTTAAATACATCAGGACTGTTAGATTGCCCATCTGCATAGGTACATAAAGCATCATCTGCTTTTAAAAGTTATTTTTGAGTCTGATTATTATGTGAGTTACAGATACCCTTATTATTTTAAGATTACTGTTGCTGTCTAATTTAAGACTAAATTCCCATCCTAAAACTATGCTGCTACACATGTAATTAGTGGCATTCATTTTTAAACAAACAAGGTGAAAAGAGATTTTGAACATTAAGGAGTTTGGTAACATGGAAATGAAACCCCATATTTCTAATGTGTTTTGAATACACACATTTAACATGGTGCTTTTCATACTTTGAAAGTCTAATATTCCCATGCACCTATTGTGATCTATGCAGTTTTCAGATAACTAAGATAGCAAGTCTCTAACACAAAGCATTTTCGTTCTTAACAATTAAAATATCGGGCTGTCTGGTCTAATGAAAGTAGCTTATATTTGGGGAAATGTTAACAAACCTGGTTTGGTGAATCACTTCTCAGTAGGAGACATCATTTAATGTATTTAAAAGTATGTTATCTGGTTAGGATCAGGCCTAGGTTTCTCTAAAATTACTATGGGAAGCTAGCTTCTAAATGTGTTTATTCATCATCATGAAAATCTATTGCATAAACCCAGCTTGCTTTATTTACAGACCTAGACATGAAGAAAAGAAAGGGGAAAGGAAAGGAGTTGTGATAAACACCTTGAAATTATTTGAACTGGGAGGGTTCTGTGATTGGAGAGTGTTTGTGAAATTTTAGAGGAAGGAGGCATTGGTGTAGTAAAATACTTTGGAAAAACATGTTTCCCAAAGCAGGTGAGATGCAGCGTATTAAGATTTGGATGTTAGAGGGAAATGAGAAAGGAAGATTTAACCAAGAATATGGTATGTCTTTGAGGAAAAATGTTAACTGGAATATAAAAAAAAACCAAAACAACTAGGAGTGTTTAGTCAGTAGCCTAAGCAAAGTAAGGGTAAAATGGTAAACTAAATGCTGAGTAAAAATGGTGTCATATAGACAAACACTACAAGAACTGAGCAGCAGAAAAATTGTCCATACTCTTCAGAGGGAGGGAAAAGATGTTCACATGTGGAATGGAGTGTAAAGAGAAGCCAGTGACATTTGTAAAGCTTATCTAGGCACCTCTGTTAAGCTTGACATTTTCATTTGCTTGGATTTGCTTTAATCTATGTTCCATTGGCATTGAAGAAGCCTTTCATAATTTACATTAGATTGTAAAGTGAAGAATTAATAAAATAGTAAATGTTTATCCTTTTTCTTTTCCTTTAACACATTTTAGCTTCTATATGCTGATTTTATATCTGAAGCTCGCTGATTTGCAAACTGACATGGTAGTCGGTGGGAAGGTATTTTAGTCTTAATGTTTAGGAAAAAAAATTATTGACATTTATCTGAACACAAAAAAATAACCAACCCAGAAAATGACAGTTAATTTTTTTTTTTCTATGTGTGTGTGTTACTTATGCCAGTAATGACACATCCAGTCTGAAGCTGGATGTGTCATTGCTTTCCTGAGCTCTTTGGAAAGGACATTTGGTTTGGGTTCAAGGAATAACCAGAGACGTACTGCATTTGTAAAAAGTAGTTCTACCTTCACCTTCATTCTGGGTTTTTATATCTAGCATCACCTGGTATTTTAAATCTTCATTACTGGAAAAGTTCCTGTGTTTAATATTTTAGGAGCTGAGTACCCATTTTCAGCTCTGCAAGACTTAACTTTATATCTTGGGTTTTAATCTGTAGCACTTCCAGAGTTTTTCCTTCACTTATGGAGTCCAGGCAATTGCAGTGTTACTTTACATCTACTCCTTCAAATTTTTCTTACAATGTCCCCAAACACAATGTAGATCTGGTGTGTTTTCCAAGATTCTATTACTTTCTTGTAGAAAATTGGTAACAATATTAGAAGTCTTAGCTTGATTTTCCCAGGACACTTTTCTTTCTCCTCAAGCTGAAGTGCTTTTAACTTGTAGCTTGCATTTGGCAAATGATTCCGTTTCATACAGTAGTGTAACAACACTTTGTATTTCTGTACTGCTTTCACTCTGAGACCCAGAAGGCAATAGAAGTTCATTGTACATTTATAAATTTATCATCAAAACCCATGAAAGGGCTAAATATGATCTTCCTTCCATCATGCTGGAGAAACTGAGGCACATAATGATTGCACTGTTATCACTAAGTGACAGAGCAAGAACCTAATTCAGCTCAGTTCATAAATACCTAAGTCCATTTCCTAGGGAAGAAACTAATTGAATGGAGGTTGGTTGGTCAGTTTTTAACTTAATAGTTACAAATACAAGAAAGTTCTTAGTAATTTCTCTGTGGAATAGAGTCCAAGCTCACTGGTAGTAAATGTATTTCATGCGACACCTTTTTGTTCTTTATGCAAAGAACACATTTTTCTTTTTGTTTTGCCGCAGCACTTAGAAGGATTCTCAATGTATGTTAAGTTGGAGTTTCTTTATAAGGTGGCACAACTAGAATATGAGAGTCTAATTTGGTTGTTAGCTACTACAGATTTTAATTTCTCATTACTTCAGACACAAACCTGTCAAACTTTTTTTATGCTCACAGGCACAAAATCACTAGTAGGTGGTGTTGGAAGATGAAGCTAATGTGCACAGTGGAAGAGCCAAGCACATCTAAAAGCTTCATTAGTGTTTAATTTGCCATGACTGTGTTTTATACATGTGCTGTATTAGCTGAAAAAATAATCCCAGCTTAAAAAAGAGAACAAAACCAAACCAACAACAACCAAAACAAATACAAAAAAAACCAACCCAAAACACAGACAAAACCAAACAAACAAAAACCAAAGAAAACGAGAGGGATAGAGAATTCGGTGTCAATTCAGTGTCACTGGTGTGCTGCTGAGCAATGATAGTAAAGGTTCTCTCCAGGTAAACCACTATTAATACATGTCCATTTACCCTTAAAAACTCTCTCTCTTTGGTTTTGTTCATGGATTTTTCACTTCCGAACAGAATATATTTTGAAAAATTCAAACAGGATAAAATCTGAGTATATGCAGGTTTGCAAGCTAATATTCTTTCAAGTTTCATGTCTAACATCAGCATGTAAAGGGGCAGAGAGATAGATAGGAAAGGGCATAGATATTATTCCCTTAGGAGTTGTGTAAATAATATAACTTTAAATCTTGGAGAGGCACTGGAATAAAACAATTACAACCCTCTGGTATCAGGAACAACAGTTTTCCATGGATGTTGCAAAATCTATTGCAGCTTCTTATGTTTTATGCAACATTTTCTGAATACTGACCAGTTGTGCAATTAAAAAAGTATAGTGCATATATTTTCTACCTCTTGAGTTTTAAATTCCATCAATTTTAGTATGCTTAGCACAAATCAGAATTTAATAGTTTTAACATACGGCTGTAAAACTGTCTGTATCTGAAGAAATGTACTTTTATGGGTTGTTATTGCAATTAAACAGTTTTTCTTAATGAGGTTTTAGAGCTATTGTTCCTGGTTTTGAAGGAAAATATGAAAGTTGCCATTTGGCAGTATTTGTTCAGTTTTAAAAATTGCAACGTTAATAGTATTAGTAGTGCATGAATGAGTTTAACTTAAGTGTATTCCTGTGATGTTTTCAAAGTAAGCTTGTACAGATAGGATCATCTTTATTATGAAGATTTACTGTTTGGGAGCCTGACTTTACAACTGCTTTCTCAATATTCTCTACCAACAAATGAATAAAAACTTAGTTGCAGACAGGTAAATTATATTAAAATAAGCAACTGCAAGAAATTTACATTTAAAAAGCACAGAAAAATGAAAGGGGATTGCTTCCATTCTTGTATGCTTGAATTTGTTTGTATTAAATATAATTGACATCTAAACCTGTATGGAAACTTTAGCATTGACAAAAATATGGTATTTAAAAAAAAAAATTAAAAATCTAGAGTAGGTCTTATGTACAACTGAATATTTAAGTCTTTTGGATGAGGCCTATGGGTTTGAAATTTTACTTGTATGAATTTAAGCATCCCATCTTTGACACCTTATATCTTGCTCCCCTTTCTTTGCTGTTTAAGTTACTGCAACAGATGAGGGGTTCTTAAACCATCTGTTAACCATTTTTCCCCTTTTTTTTTAAACATGTAGAGTCGCTCAAGGCAAGAAGACCCAGAGCAAGCTAGACTGAAACAAAAAGCAAAAGAGGTAAGCAGAGCTAGAGATCATTACACTTGACATTTCAAGGCTTGAACATATTAATTTTTTATGCCTTGCTACTTGTATATCGTTAATAAAAATCTGACTAAAAACTTTTTAGGATGTATTTGTTGCTTTGCCTTTGATCTTTATGTTTGCAAACTAATACATTAATACATGTGAAGCCTAAGGAGATTTTATAAGAGAATATTTCCATACATTACATTTTCATTTCCATTTTAGGTAGCTGTAGCTTTTGTTGGGTTGCTGATGACAGTAGCACTAGATTTGGGTGGAAAATACATGTCTTTGTCTTTTTTAAAAATGTCACTTTCTTAGAAATGTGCTACTTAACAGTTTTGTTCTGGTAACAGTCTTTCAAGTAATATAATTGCCAGTCATTTTCTCCACGGTGTAGTTCAGTGGACTATTTACTCATCAGTCTAAATTACAGTAATCTAAAAATTAACAAATAATTTCAGATGAATTTTTTCATTTTTTTATATGCTATTCTAAGAGTAACAATTTATTCACTACTGAGTATCTCAGTTCAATGTAAATGAAAGTGCCTGTCCTTTGCTTGTGGCATCTCATAGCTTAAGATTGTGTTGTAACTTAAATCAATTAGACTGAAATATCTTAGCAGTTTTAAAATACTAGCAATACCATTTGCAGCAAACTGGTCCTGAGTGGTTTTTTTTTCAGCCCACTTGTTTGGATATATGTATTTAAAGGTTATAATTATACATTAGGAGGTAATATTTACAGAAAAAATGCATATAACTAGTTCTTTTGTATTAGTCTGTTCTTCCTGCTTAGTTTTTTTTCCCTGTTGGCAGTATTCTGTAGTTCCGTTAGCTATAAAGATTTTTATATAAATAACAGTTAAACGAATCTAAGTACATAGTTGAGATTCACTTTTTTTTCCCTTTTCAGTATGTGATTATGCAGTAAGATTTGATGAAATGAGTTCTTGTAAACACTAGACTGTGCCACAGTGTTTCCAGAGTTGGGTTTGTTGAGCAAGTATTCAAATGAAATAGAATAATCAAGTTATTTGGCAGGAAAAGAGACAGGATTATAATAGTACTAGAGTTTAGTATGTACCCAGTGTATGCAAAGGAAGAATCAGATTTGTGAAAATAATTGATGGCAGGCAAAACTTGCTATTGAGCTGAGAACTAAAGCTGTCATGCAGCTGGAAGTGAAAGCAAGCTAGAAAGAAATGCATTTCTCATTGCCACAATATTTGCATTCATTGTAATTCTTGTTTGGCCATTGGAAACTTGAGGAAGCAAAAGTAAACAACAGGGCTAGTAAAAACATGTTTTCTAATAGAGTGAAATAGTGGTTCTCTTTTTAGCTGTGACTTGCACTCTAGACAGTGTTGTTGCTTTTGGTGTAGTTGCAGGAATGCCTCTTTCTCCCTTGTATGAAAATTTGGATTGTCTAAAGTTGTGTTTCTTACCCACTAGAGGGAGTGACGCTGTGCTGACCTGTGAATAAAAGAAAGTGTATGAAACATATTCCAAGTAGTGGTAGTAGTGGTATTAGTAAAGAGGTAGCAAATATTTTGGTGGTAACCTAATTAAAAATACTTAGAGCAAACTAGTATGTGATTTTAAAGTTGTGGTGTTCCTGAGTATGATAGCATGTTTGAGTAAATGCAGAATGAATACTAGGTTTTCTGTTTGAGTGCTGCACCCTATTCTTTTGTACTTTAGCCCTGCCTTTTTTCCCACCCTTCTAATGAAAGTGTGTAATTTGCTGGCACCGTTCCTCTCTCTGAAGTTGAATTTCATTCCACATGTTTGAAACCATCTGAAATATAAGCATGTCTCTGTTTTTAGTAATTAGGGTTCTAAAGCGCTTTCTTCAAGTAGTTTAGAGACTTTTACCTAAAATATTAAAATATATTTAATAAAAACGTGTTCTTTTGCATTAACTTTTGCAAAGGGGAGTGGGGAAGTAGGACTGGCAAGGTTTTGGTTTAATATTGTTCATATTCTCTTCTGCTTTGGATACTGCCCATATGCAGATGTCTTAAAGGGTCTTGGCGCTGCCAAAATAAAAAATAACCATTTTTTATAGTATAAAAGGTTGATTAGATAGTGTCTTTGGCATGGCTTTGTTGTTTGAAATGAAAAGCTTCAAATCAACCCCCACAAAAACCTAAAAATTTCAGAACTTAACTGCCAGCTGGGCTACTCTTAAATGTGCATATGATCCATGACAGACAGAGAAATTGGGTTTCTTCCAGGTTTTGTATAAGCTGATGAATGTAATACTGTCAGCTTTGATAATAAGCTGGATTTGAAGCTGTGTTTCCATGATTTCCGTGTCTTGAATTTTGCCCGAAGACCTTTGTTGCTCAGATAATCTTCTGGCCCATGGTGAAGGGGCTACTAGGTAGTGTTTTAAAAAGCATAAAGAGGACATCCAAGAAACCTACAGCATTTTTATCTTATGTTACTTGTTTAATGATATGATAGTCAGACAGTTTGCTTTTTCTGTCAGCAAAGCTGCTGATAATGTCATTATTATGTTCTGGAAATGGATACTGTTTCAGACTCCCCAGTGTGATTATGTTAGAACGGTGACACTGCTGCATCCCTTCTGCTAACCAGGCAGTCTGGAACTATAAAACTGAGTTTGATCAATACTATACCCTGGTTCCTTCACAGATAGAAATGGATTAATATCTAAAACAAATGTAACCAATATATGAAGTCTGATGAAGAGAATATAGCCCAAGGTACTTAATGATGACAAAAGTCAGAGTGAGAAAGTGAAATACCAGTAGTAGTAATTTACAATCTTTCTGAAAGCTTTTTAAACCTTTAAGAAAAAAATCTTAAAAACATTGGAAGAACTCTAGAAAACATTGTCTTGGAATAAAAAATAAGCATACCAACACAAGGATAATAGGATGAAGAGGAAAGATAGGTTTTTGTTCCAAAACATTATCCTTTATGGATAGTTTGGAGTATTTCACTCAATAACACTTCGGTTTTCTTCCTAATTTAAAACAAACAAACGAACAAAATCAGGTTCTTTCACAGATCTTGCAGTATTAAGAAGCCTCTTTCTGGCTTACTGGTGTCATTAAGAAAATATAGGAGATCACTATGTCCTTTGAACACATCTAAAAATTAATTTGGTAATGTGAAGGTTATTACAGGTTCTGTTCTCCATCTTAATTCATTTATCAGTCAGTCTTCAAAGCACTCTGCATACTGTTCGAACCAAACTGGCATAAATCAAGTTTAAAGGCAATTTAAACACAAAACAAACAGAAGGTCCATCTATATATGGTCTTACTGCAGAGAATAGACATAACAGTCAGGTTTCATTCACAAACAGACTATGACTGTTGTAGTCAAGTCAGTGCAAACCCACTCTTAGTTCAGTTTGATTGACTTATTTTGCTTTAACATTGTCTTGTTTCAAAAGGGCTTGAGTGAAAAC
The DNA here is from genome assembly GCA_024611195.1 of Ceyx melanurus. NCBI lineage: Eukaryota > Metazoa > Chordata > Aves > Coraciiformes > Alcedinidae > Ceyx > Ceyx melanurus. The sequence goes on along the minus strand of JANHGL010012282.1, from coordinate 104,592 downwards.
ATTAGGAGAAAGTGCCTGTGGAGGTTTATATTGCTTAAAACTCTCCATTTACATTCACACTTTTAAATTGGTACAACTTTTTTGTCAGTGGGCATTATATGATTGTTTTAATGGTAAACAGTCTCAATGGAAAGTATTTTTCAGTAGTTTATTAAATAAGTTTATAAGTTT
>JANHGL010012282.1:0-96645 GCA_024611195.1 Ceyx melanurus | reverse complement strand
ATATGTTTCCAATCCTCCTCATTTTGAATTTACTATTTAAGATGTATAGATGATTGTAAAGCTTTTTAATGTACTGAATCTGTTTTCTCTTTGCAGTAGTTTCACATTTAATTACATCTATCTTTGATAAAAAATGGTATGCCAGAGTTTGTAATATATTTTATACAGCAAAGTCCTTTGGTGAGTTGGTTCCTGAAACAATAAGCGTTTGTGACAGGTTGTTTGCTGAATACTTCCTCTGTGCATATGGCAGATCATAGTTCAGTTGTTAGCAGATTATCCATTGTGCCTTGATGTTAAAAGAGGATACTTTTCAGCCTGTGTTTAAAGCTGTTCTGTGCTGTCCTAAGAATGGTTATGTGGATTGAAATCTAAGAGAAGTTCAGGGAACTTCACATAGACTAAGGAGGGAAAAAACGAACCTGGCAATTAGCTCATAGTGATTTTTGCTTTCTGCTCATGATCTCTAGTAGTGTTTACTGTGATTATTTTTTTTTCACTGATTTTAAAACTACTTTGAAAAAGTTAATAATTTCTAGAATAGAACATCATTAAATATTCTTCAAATTTGTACACAAAGAAATAACTTTTAAGGGCATGTACAACAATTAGTACTTAGGGACCGGTATTTCAAGCTTATTAAAGCTGGACAGAAAAGTGGGTGTATCTTAAATGTCAGTATTTTGAACATCAAATTTAGAACATAAGAACATTTTACCCAATTAGAAGAGGAAAGTCAGAAATATTTGTTTTCAAGATAGTGAGGAAGAGGAACCTGTAATAAGGGGATGATCTGTAGTTTTCTTCACTTAATTATAATTGTGCTAAGGAATAGAGAGCAAAGAACGCAGTGGAATTTTTCTGTGAAGAACTGCATTCTGCTGTTGGTGACGCATGTTTTAGACTTCTAATATGTTGAATGATAAGATCTAAATCAAAGTTCAATTTGCTATAAATTGAGAATTAATTAAATCCCCATGTGTTGTTTTGGAGATGAGGAGAGTATTTTTTTGCACAAAGCAAAATGAAGAGTGAAAGTAAAAATATTTTACTTGGAAAGATGAATGTAAGAAGGTACATTTTAGATTATCACCCCTTCTTTTATATGCAAATCTGTTTCTTTGATTATTCACTTCTGCTATTTGTTTGTCCTTACATAAAAGTTAGAAGGTGATATATAGGGAATGTAGGCATTTTTATAATACAACAGTAGTAGTGCAACTATTGCACTTATTTCATCTATTGGTGAAAATGGATTTAACAAAAAAAAAATTTGAATAAAATTAGTTAAGGGATTCTTAGAAGTGCTAAGCTCAATGTAACTGCATTTCTTTAAAGCAGAAGAACAAGAGGGGGAAAACAAATAGTGCCCCTTAAGCAGATGCTTATTCACGTAGGATAACTACTCTTTGATTTTGGAGAGGTGGTGTGGCTTGCAATTGGAAACCTTGATTTATTGTATCGTTATTTATATCTGCAATATATGAGGAATAAGCATAAAACATGAAAAGGAAAATTAGGTATTATGCTAGTTCTCTTACTTTTTGTATTTTATTTACATGAAATCTACATTTTTTTTAATGGTGTGTTGCTGTGCCTTTTGTTGACCATATCTGTACACCAGGTCTGTCTGCTTGTTTCCATTGGCTTGTCATGTTCACTAATTAGGGAACTGCTGCATGATTCACCTTGTTAATTAGAGGGACTTGAACACAAAGGCCCTTCGGGCAGTGCGAAAGAAGAGCCTAGCACTAGTGCCCTGAGAAAGCTACAGCCTGTGAAGTAATTCTTCTCATCTACCTTCTATTTTTTATTTGAAATGAATAAATCATTGAGATTTTCCTTGTGGAGTGAGAATGCAAGAATTCACATCTTTGAAAGATGTAAATTATATGTGATCAATAGAAGGGGATGACTACTGTATTGTACTTACAAGGTTCCCTAATTTACTACTTGTCAGTGTATGAAAAATTGCTTGAAATATTTTGTCCCCACACTGTGGTATGTTGCTCCCTTGATCTGCAGGAGAAATGAGCTGTAGCAGTTCTGCTATAGTTAAATCTAAAATAGAAAAGATGTAGATTATTTAAATTTTGAGCTTGTTTTACATCCCCAATGGAGCTTCCATTTTGCTAGTGAACCCCCTGTACTACTCCCATAACTTTTAACTGGGAGAAGAATATGGGTGTCTGGCTATTTTTGTTCCCAATATTGCTCTGCCTCAAATCCCACTTTTGAAAAAAAGTAGCATACTTGCTATATTGTGTATTCCTTAGTTGAATATAGTTTCAGAATATATTAGAATTGTTTTTGTCATGTCACTTAGACTTGATCAAACCACAATCCAGGCTGGCAAAAAGGATATCGTGTTACAAGTGCACAACCAGTCTCTACAATATACATTTCCCATCTGTTTATGACACTTTAGAAATTAACTTCCACGCCATTTTCTCTAACTATTTGATTAAAATGACTTACTACAGCCAAAGGATTTTTAGCGGATTGCTACATTTGCCTCATTTCCTCAAACGAAGCTGGCAGTTTCAAGATGCAGATTTTCCATAAGTATGCTAGAGGACTGGTATCAAAATCTGGGCATTTTCTTTTTGAATAATCTAGTTAATAAAGCCTCTTACCAGAATTGCTGATTAAAGGCGTTTAAAGTTTCTGATATTCTGAACTTTTGTGGTAATAGCATGTAGGCAGAGAAGTGTTACCCCAAAATCAGAAATATTTAATTTGAAAGTATGGGGAAGATGCTTCAGGCTCACTTGAGATTTTATGGCATGGCATACTGTAATTCCTCACTTCCACAGAGTTAATATCTTCCTACATACCTCAGTCTTCAGTTGACTCCACTGATATACCACCCAAGAAAATACTTTCCCTATGTGTTTTGGTACAGTTCTGTTTTACTGGTTCATAATTATTTCAGATTTTAAGTGTGTGCCCAGAGATGGACTAGAAATAAAAGCAACAAAAGACCAGGCTATGCTATCAAAACTTGTGATGCATGGAAAATATTGTTCAGGTAAAATTTTTGATTGGCGTCTCAGTGCTAACACAAAGTTGTAGCAGCAAAAGCGATTTTGCACTATCCAAGTAGCTGTTGTATTACTTGGATACAATGAGAGACTCTTTAAGGTTATTCTCAAAAATGTTTGTTTCAGGGATGCATTACGATCTGAAAAACAGTGCTGTTATTAATGTTCCAGTATAACCTCTGACACTGTTACAGTGGACAGCAAAGCCTCTGGCAGTTACAGCATGCACTCTAGCTGAAAGCGTGGGCAAATGAAAGAAGGCTTGGTTGGGAGGTTCATCTACCCTCATCTTCTTCAGTACATCATTTTAGAAAAGCAAAGCCTATTTCTTCATTTCTCTTACCTGAGCTTGTGTTTTTGTTGGGCCTTCCTAACTAAAGCCACAGCTTAATGAATGTTCTGCTCTTTGTAACTTCATTCTGTAACTCTAGGCATGACCATCACTCATACAGGTTTCATTGTATTTTATATTCCCCAGTCTTCATTAAAGCATCCATTGCAGAGCCCTCAATTAGTGTCTCACTTCAGGAGGAAAGGAGAACATCCTAAAAATCTTAGGAGAATAGTTAGCCCCCCATTTTGATTAATAAAGAGACTGGAAAAGGATCTTAGCTAGTCTTTTTTATTAATATCCTAGGAGAGAGGTTACTATTCTGTTGTTTGCATCTGAATTCAGGAGCCTGTGAGTAAATATTCAAGATTTTTCTTAGCAGTCATATTTATACTGTATGAGTATGTCTCATTTCCTTTGAACAACAGTTTGAGATGATTTGTAATTATCCATTGTTGCATTGCTCTGAAATAAAACTAAGACCTATAACAAACAAACAAAAAAAACAGATAATATGAAAATTTTTTTAGAACTTTTTTCTGATATATCAAGTAGGTTATTGGGATCTCAAAAAGTCACTAATTCTAGTAAGGCTGATCCTGCCAATTGTCTGTGCATCAGAATTCCTTTGCTCAAATGATCTAGATTTGTCTCAGCAAATCAACCAAACACCATTATGGTACCCAACAAATAGCAAAGCTTAAAATACGGGTTTCTCCAGCCTAGTCTAGAAGAGCCTGGAACTGGTGCTACTGGATCTAAGTTGTTGAGGAAGAGCATAACCCAAACCAGACAAAGTATGCTGCAAATCCAACAATAAATCTTGAGGAATGAAGAAATATAACTATTGAGATTACTAGATTAACAAAAATCCCACATTGCTGTAGAACATTCAGAGCATATTTGAGGGATATCTTTCTAAAATAAGTATTTCTTATACCTTTTATTATTATAGATAGGAATATGTAGCTTAGGAGGTGGTTGGACAGTTGCAGAAATAAATGGTTTTAAGTTAAATGAAAACTTTAGCTAATTCGGACCAGTTTCTTACCAGCCAGTGTGCTGTTGCTATAGGAGTTTTTCTGACCTTTAGAGACTTCAGTAATGCAAGAGAGAGAGAGCATGGGCATTCTGCAGATATTGCCTGTTTTTCAAGACCCTCTCTGAAGTTCACTGGTGCACGTACCAATCCTTCTTGATCATTGTCCTGGACTTGTTGAGGTTACTTGCCAGCATTTTTAATGGGTTTCATTTTTTAATTGCACCTTCTGTTGTGGACATCTTAGGACATGTGTAATGGTTCCACATTTCAGGCTCTCCTCAGCAAAAAAGATGTTTTTCCAGGGGGTGTAATCACTGTCTGAGACTGATAGATATATGTTGCAGAGCCATCAATTAAGACAAGCTTTTACCAGCATATGACCCTGTTATCAGGAATTAAACCATCCACTGAAAACAGAATTAGGAGGGATCTCCATTGATGCCCATTGGCTAGAAATCAATGCTTGAATCATTGTTTATATGAGAATGCTTTCATAAAATTTTTCTGCCACTTAAGGCAATCTGTTGCCAGTTTCCTCTTTGGTGTCAATTCCTGGCTATCTCTGTTGATGATTTCCAGTCTGTCGATACTGATAGCTTCTGTTGTGCTCTTAGGCTCTTCCCCGTCCTGTTTTCTTAGGTGGTATTTCTGAATTATGTTGGGAATTCTAAGTAGTCAAACCTTCAATCTTTGTGGGCTGAGTTGGTTCTGTGACTACAGAAACTTCTTTTACAAGTCAGCTTTATTCCCTTATCAGATCCTATATTGACAGTATTTAATCATACTTGACAACTTCCTCAAGCTCGCTCTTCTTCTTATCTTCACAGTCATCTCTGCCTCTCTTCACCAGGTTGTTTTCCTTCCAGGCCAAAAAACATCCCTGATTTCTGCCTGTAGGTAGAGAAACACCTCCTTGACCTTTCCCTCATGTGATGCCACTTCTGCTTGTCCTTTTTAGTTTTGAAGGTATTTATAGGTAGGTTTGAGTTGTTAAAGGTTCCAGTCATCATCTTACTTCCTGATTAGATTGAGGGAAATTTCTCTTAGTGCAGTCCTTAGCAGCTAAAGCTCAGGTCTGTATTTCATCTACATCTCTTTAAACAAAGATTATTTCAGTTTGCTTAGGTTTTGCCCTCCATTTGGAGCATATTTAGCCTTCCTTTCAATATGCCTTTTGCTCATGGTTTTGAACAACTTTCTGATGAGTAATGCAGGACCTCATTTGCTCTTTGCTATTCCTTTTGTTTTTTGGTTGTTTTTTTTTTCCCGTGGATTCAGGTGAGCAGGCAGGGTTCACTGGGATGTTTGCATAGATGACGTTAACAGGCTAACACGCTCACTGTAAAGTTGACAGTACAGATTGCAGCCAAATGCTAGGCCATTTAGTTTCGTGCATCAGAGGTGCTTGACTGCAGGTGTTCATACCAACTATCCAGAATTTGTTTTACAATTACCTTTCCAGACCAAAGTCATACCTTGAAGAAATCCATATATATTACCCTAGCCATAACTTCTTTAATTTACTCTTGATTTAGTTGATCTTCTGCATAAGTGAAAAATAATCTTCACTTTTCTCTACCATTATTATAACACTAGTTAGAGTAATGGATGGGAGATGTAGTTCTTAAAGAAAACTTGAAAATGAAACCGTATTCATTTGTGAGAAACAGGAGGTTTCTTCCAGTTGTATGGAACGCCATAACTACTGGTGGAGGCAGAAATCTAAGAAGAAAAAAAATTGAGCATACATTCAAAGCAAATATTTATTAGTATCTCAGTTTTCATGATAGCTTATAGTGCAGAAAAGGCTTAAAGTGAAAAAGGCTTAAAGTAAATTCTTGTTCTCTGTTGCAAAATTATTTACAAAGCATGCCATGAATGAGTTCTTGGTTTTTTTAAGTTATTAAATCTAGATTTTAAGATCTAATGTTGATACTTCAGATAGACATATGGCTTTCTTCCTTGTGGCATATGGCTTGTGGCACTTCTTTCTGAAATACCTAAATGTATCACAACAAATAATGATCTAAGGAAAACAAGCTAAAATTTTAGAACTTGTGTTGTTAGCTTCTTTTTTTAAGTAGTGCACTTTATGCAGTTTTAATGTTATACATACTATCATAAAGAAGAAAATTCCATTGTGTGAAGTAATATAGATGTTTACATCTTAAAGTTGTCATTAAGTAATGAACTTCTCAGTAAGTAAATGGCATGCTAAAAATAAATGGGGATCATAATTGTAAGCAATTTTCTTGGATGATATATTGGAATATTTGTGGTTTAGATAACTATTTTCACTTTCTGAGAAGTTAATTGTTGTTGATTAGTGTGGTTCCAAATGAAGTATTTCTTCCTTCCCAAAGGGCAGAGATTTTAATATGTTATTGATAAATATAACCATATTAATTGTGATGAAGATTAATAGGAAGTTAAAGATTGATACTGCATCAGCAGTCCAATATAGTAATGAGAATGTGAATGAATGCCTCTGTCAAACAGTTGTATCTTGTCAGTTGATGTAGTGAGTTAGATGCACCTTGGCTAAATCATGTTAATTAACAGGAAATATATTTGTTTTATCAGGATGTATAAATACTAATGGATGCCTCATTTGTTTAAATATCCAGAAATTATGAACTGGTTTATATAAATATATTGTAAGAACGGGCTGCTTTGTTACTTTAAAATGTAATTGATCATTTAAAGTAAGAAACTTAAGTAGCTTTAGTTTCACAGATATTTTTTAAGAGTAATGTCAGAACATTAAAGATGGCTAAATTTAATTTCTGTTATTTTTAGCACTAAGAATTCAGAGGGTGATTACTTTGGAACTCTGTATGCAAAAGTGGTTGACAAGTCATTTCCACTTCACGTATTTCTGGAGTATACTGGAGAAAAGAGCCTTCAATGGTCAGGGTTATTCATTTTCCATCTGGTGATACAAGAGGTAAAACTTAAAAGTAATCTCTTGCAGCAAAGCAGAGTAATTAAGTCTTTGTTAATTATACAGCTCCCACAAAAATTATTGACTATCCCTAAACTTAGAGGATATGTGCAATAACCCTATCTGTTTTTTTGACTTTTAAAACCAGCTCATATCTCTGTGGCAATAATTTATAAAAGCTCCTATTGAATCAGATGTTAGCAGCCACATTGCATGTGTAAAATGTCTTTATTAAAGGAATAGTGTCCCTTCCTTTTGAACTGAAGCCAAGATACTGCTTTTTTTAAACAGAGGTTATGATTGAGGATATTGTTTTTGATAAAGAGACAGATATAATGAGTTGGAAAGAGACTGGTATGGATAATCCTAGGTAGGGTATGAAAAACCAGGCATATGTGACTTGGAGATGGAAAAAGGAGGGAGTTGGAATAGGAGTCCAATGAAGGCAACAGTGGTAGCTGGTCTTTCAGCATCTCAGCTCTTATTTTACAAAACATCAGGATACTGTGACCTTACTGATGATAATGTGTGTGTATGGTGTATTTGGTATGTTTTGACCAATGTTCATTAAGGTTTGCATTAAAAAGTTGTTCTTTTGTGTTGTAATATACCGAGGTGTGTGCTGTAAACCACTATCAGAAATCCCTCTTGTGGTTTTGTCTGGAGTTTTTTGTACTTAACAGTATATTCCTTATTTGTGCCTATTAGTCCTTCTAGGGACTAGGCATTTAGTAGAGGAGGATCCATGACTGGAGAGCTTGTAGCCTAAACTGATGAGCAGGGTGAAGGGACACAGGGAAGTGAAGAAAAAGGTCTTGTTGGTATTCAACCAGGTTGAGTAGAGCAGAGCCCAGCTGCTGAGCCAAGTTTCCTGTCATGTGCTGAGTTATAAATAGTTGAAAATCTTGTGCATTTGTTTCGACGATCAATGCTAGGCTAACACATTCATCAAAAATTAGTATGTGATATGAAGAACTATCTTTAAAAAGAAAGGACAAAGAACCTGAGGAATAAATTAATGCAAACCCTTCTGCAGACTCTTGAATCTATTAAATGTTTTCTTGGTAGAACAGCACCAGACACTTTGCAGGTTTCCAAGTGAGGTCAGGATTTGTCCTCCTATGTGAAATCTAGATAAATGTTTTTTGCTTTACAATTTGCATGTGTAAAAAAAATATATATATATATTTAATTACAGTTCTTAGGAACTTTTCCAGAGATGCTGTGTGCTTATACTACACATTGAAGCAGTCACTGTACACTGTAGTACAGTTACTACAAAGAGCCACATAAGTATTACCTTACTGTTATGAAAACAGTGACTTTGGATAAGATACTCATGTTTTAATCTTGTGCATGATACCAGTTATCAGACTGCATTTCTGACCCATACCTCCCAGGAAATGAATACTTATTCCAGTGCAAAATTTCTTATTCTGTGAAGCCATCCACTTCACAACTTTGTCTGAGATGACTCTAAGCCAGTTGGCCCTTGCTTAAATATTCATCAGACTTCTGATAATTGTGATAACCCTTTTAGGCTGGCAAGCATGGCAAATTAGCAAAAAGATGATTGATCTTTTTTTATATGCAGTTTTATCTTCAACCTTTCCTGGATATATGTTATACTATAGTAATAATTTCTTCTCTAAGGTATTTGCCAGTATCTGGATTTGCACATCTATTTACAGTTGCCTTGAAGCCTCATAATTACAATACAGCTGAAATGTCCATTTTCTTTCCCTGACTACAAATAGGGATCAATTGAATTTTAAATGACTGCTTACGGGCTAGCTTCCAATCATGACCTTTGTAAATGATTAGAGCTCACCACTGTTGCTATCTACCTTGAAAGGGTAAGCGGGCAGGTCTGTCTAACTGGCATTTAATCTGGAAGAGAGCCAAAGATATTTGAGCTAAAAACCTAATATGAGTTGGCAAAGAGAAGTATGTACAGACCTTTGCACTATTATTTAGATATTTTTCCACATTTCTTTTTTGTATTTAGGAAATTATTTTATCTTGTAGATAAATGAGATGTGTATTTATAGGTAATGTTACACTGAAGTTACAATAGTAACTGAAGTTGCAAAATAATGTAGCATAAAAGAGCAAAAAATAGGTTATCAAACTTTAAATGTACTGAATCTGCCTTTTCCAAAGAACATTAAAATAATGTTGCATTGCTAAATGAATAAACCTGCAAATGCACTAAATAGGATGCATGAAGCAGACTTGCTTTTTCTAGGCAGAAGTGAATGGAGAAAAGGCACCATGCATTGGTACTTCTTGTTCAAACCTCCTTTCCTTTTAACATTGGCCAAGGTAGTTCAGGCTCCACTTGTATATGCAGCTCACATGTAAGTAATGGCTGAGACACTTCTATTTACACTTCTTCGTTCAGTTTTATTTAAATGAAGAATTGTGCCTATATAATATCATATTTTTATTACTAATACTGTATTTCTTAAGGTAGTATTCTGTGTTTCTGCTGGAGTGGGAACAAATGTGACATCAATGGGATTAGAAAACAGATACCTACTCTGAATTTATTGAAGGGTACTGTAAACCCAAAGTTTTGGAATTAATGTTTAGTAAGAACTATGAATGCTTTTATCTGAGTTTTTCTTGTATAGTATCGATGACCAGAATATTTATTAAATGTCTCTTACCATTAATTTATAGGATTATTTCATGTATAATGAATATACAATCTTACTTAATCATCCTGTGGTGACCAGAGCATTTTCTCTTATTTTCTCTAGTCTTCTACATTGTTATATAGTCAAATGTATTGTTACCTAAATCCTAATCCCAGAAAGCAGTTGTAAATTCAATTTGTAGGGGTTTTGTATCATCATCAACTTCTGCTCATGTTTAGATAGTGGTCTTGTTTTTTGGTTTTGTTGGTTTGTTTTTTTTTTAAGGCAGGTATTAAATATATTTGAAATATTTATTCAAAATAAATCTGAGATTAAATAATGTTTGTGGCTTTTTTTTTTATTATGAATTGGTATTTACACTCTTCATATCAAGGATAAGATTTTTTTCAAAGGCATTTGGCTTCTTTGGAAGTAGAAATCCTGCAGAAAGTCAGGAGAGCTTGCATATCTTCATTATTGCTGTACTGCACGGTTGCATGCTTGGTATTTCTAGGAACAGCAAAGTACTGGTAGGGATTCCTCCTGTGTGATTTCTACCTTGTGCTTGCAAGTCTGAGAAATGACAGCAGGATAAACACTAAACAGAGGTTTGTTTTTTCCTTCTAATAGCTGCAGCAGCAAGAACTTGCACAAATGAGGCAGAGGGATGCCAATCTAACTGCACTGGCAGCTATCGGTCCCCGGAAGAAACGGAAGCTTGATTCGCCTGGACTGCTTGCCGTAGGAGGAGAGGTACCTGTCTATACCTAGGATAAATTGCTATTTCAAAATCTAGTAGGAATAACTAGAGAAGTTACATGCCAGTATTTTCAGTGAACTGTGTAACTTGTAGAAGGTGAAGCAAAATAATACATTAGAAGGACTGTGAGTCCAGTTTGTCTTGACCCAGTTTAAATGACATCCTCATATAGTTGTATTTTCACGTGTTAACTTTCAACGGATTTCAAACAATATTTTAAAAATAAGTTAAATGTGAAGTATAAATCTCTCCTTTAAACTGCTCACTACCTTAATACTGATTTTTCACCTCTGCATAATCCACAGAAAAGAAAGTAGGGCATGAAGAAATATGTGGAAAAACAAGTGTAGTCTTGCTTACTGTTGGGACGAAGATCTTGTAGTAATACCAGTAAATGTGGTTTTGTGACAAATGTGGCAAAATTTTTTACAGAATGGCTGATTGTCCCCTGCAACTGCAAACATGAGTTTGTAATCCTGCAAAATTATATGTAATTTTAATAAGAATAATGTGCTTTAGAAGTAGAATTGGATTTGTTAGCATGAGAAGTAGCTATACTACATGATGGAATGCAGAATCATCAAAAGCATGAATTACCAACATGGAGAACTAGGGCAATATGGTTCGAATACTCTGAGAGTACTATGTTGTTTAGTATAGATAGGTGGGCTTCTTTTGTTTCTCCTGAATATGCCTACACATTCCACCTTCAGATGTCTAACTTCCACTATGGTCTATGACCCTCTGATTTCTCTAAGCAATTTTGTCATTGGAGTTGCTGGTCTCCTCACTAATCTTTTTTAGACATTTATGTCTGCTTTTGTTGCAGCTGGAACACTGTACTGTGTTTGATGATCCAAAGAGATACCATTTACAAATCATCCCACTCTGTATATTCCTTTGTTTCCTTCTGAACGAAATCTGGTATTTTACTTGCATTGGCCATTTTTATTTTTCTTTTCAATGAGAAGTGTTGGATTTCAGTCCAGCTTCTTGGTTCAATAGAAACACTAGCTCAGTAATACCCTTTTGATCTGAGCAGGAGGTCAGTTTAGGGAGTAGGGAGGGTTATTTTGCTTAAGAGAAAAAGCTGATGGAAAATCTTACTGTGTCTGTGATCAAGCAGCTGCTTGTATACAGAGAAACAACTCTTTATAAAGCTTTTATAAATGTGAAAAAGATTGTGCTCATAATTGCAAATATTTTTCCACCAGCACTTTGTTCAATAGTGTTTTCTTTAAACTTGTTCTCTCACATTGCCAGGGCTCATTTGGACTTCTTTGCTTGCTTTCAAGCCATCAACTTCTTTTTGGATGACGGGAATTAGTTTACATTAGCAAGGCCAGGCCTATCATTTGCCTCTTCTGTACTAGTATGGTTGGTTTGTATGATTACTTTTACTTGGAGAGATGGAAAATTGACAGTTTTGGAGGGAGATTTGGCTTCTCCATACAGCCGTATAGAAAATTCTTTCTGAAAAAATGGAAGATTTTACAGAGAAGTGGATGAGCAGGGACTAGTCATCCTCAAATAAAACTGCCACCAAATGCTTAACTAATTTCAGACTGTGATTGCATAGTGGCCTGAGCTAATCAGACTGATGTCTGTCCCAATCCCTAGTAGGAGTTCTTGCCCTTCCCTTTCACTGGCTCTGGCTCTTGTTGCACCCTGTGCTAACCTGTTTGCATTTGCTAAATTGGCAGAAAACTAACCTAAAAACAATAAAAAAGTGAGTATTTTCTGCTTAGCTTGCTGAAGTATTTTGGCCTAGAGCCTACTGAGCCCTGGAAAAGGAACTTAGAACAAGGCAGAGACAGCAAACTTGAGATCACCTGCTCTTCATTCAGTTTCATTCTATTCTATTGCTTTTTTTTTTTACCTTTCTTGTCTTCTCATATTTTAGATAATCTGGTAGAAACACATCTTCCTCTGTAGCATCTAGCAGCTCATCAGTAATTCAGCCTGCTTATTATTATAATGTGGTTTAGATCAAGAGAAAAAGAGAAAGGAGTAAAGAGAAATGAGATACCTTTGGAAGAATTCACCTTCTCTGCCTTGAAGAGTTGAAAACACTGCAGAGTTACAGATCCTTAATTAATTTAATGATACTCGACAAAATTACTGGAAAATATCTTTAAAAAATGTTACTGCTGTTTGGAGTTTAACATATGATTATCAAGTTAGGTATCTAACAATCCTGCACCATATTACGCATTTAGCAGCAGCACTGACTGATTATTATTATCTGTGTGGGTCCTGTTAATGGTTGTGTTGGTACATAGCAGTGCTTGGCAAAAGTAAGGCAGTGGATGACATATACAGGAAAGTGAAGACAGCAATCACTTAAGCTCTTTACTTAATATCCTTAAGCACATCTAATGTCAGAATAAGAATATTACATTTTGAGTTGCTTTTGTTTATTTTATGGGTTTGAAATCAATTCAGTTAATATTTTTAAAGCTTTTTTTCTTGAATTAGTAAGGCTTTTAAAACTAGGATTAAAATTTGGTTTTATACAATAGATATTTTCATGTAATTGTAAAAGTTAAAGCTTTATGAAAAGCATGAACCATTACAAGACTAGGGCAGGTAGCTTTACAAGTTAAGTATTTGAGTAGTGCTTAGGTGACATGAATGCAGAATTTGCATCTTTCAAAGTATCTTGTTTTTTACTATGGAATTAAAAGGGTAGAGGTTAAATGCAAGTACTTTTTCACTATTTAATAATAATAATTAAATAATTTGACTTTTCATCAAGACCTATGGCTAGTATCCCAAAATACATAAATATAGAGTATATGTTTGAAATATCTGAGGGTATAATTTGTTTAAATATCAAGTGAAAGCCCTCTCCTGGTACTTGCTGGCACAGATGGTTTTTGAATACTGAGCTTCCAAAGGCAGCTTCAGGGCTAGTTCAGTGAATCACCACTTACTGAAGACAGTCATTTGAGGGATAAGAAAAAACCCTCTTTCTCACATAGTGGAAGAGCAGTCATCTTAAGAATATACAGCAAGGTATCCCAAACACTATCTTCCAGAATTTCCAGGACTATATTGTTAGGCCAGCACTCAAGGGAGATCTGATATTTCATGATTTTCTCATCCAGTATATTCCAACCATTATATTAGTCAAGAAGGATAGTGTTCTTGAAGACCTGGAAAGTCCCAAAGCAACTACAGTTAAAATAGTGATGTTTTGTGTAGAGGAAAAACTACCAAAGTGATTGTGAAATGTATTTTGGGTGTGAGGAACCACTTTTATTTCTTCTTCTTCATTAAATTCATCTTTCAGATAGTGTAACTTGAGCATTTTAAAGCTGGTTTTATGTTAAAGCTTTGATTAAGATTTTGGTTTGACTTGGAGATCTGTATTATACCAGAGACTTCCAAGTACAGACATAGAAACGCTACTTAATATTTCTCTCTATCAGATTTTTATACTACTACTAATACCTAATTTTTTTAGATATGTAAGGATGAATTAGTTATTATTTGGGAGGCACCTGAGTACTGTGACATAGTTGGAAAAACAGTACTTTTGACTGTAGTCTCTTAATTATTCAGGACTAGATGTGACTATTTTGTTTGCACACATGACAGCTGGCATTCTCATGTCATGCTTGAAGTGAGAAGTTATCCATAAAACATTGCATCAACTTCTGCAATTATTCCTTAAATTTTTTAATTTTAATTTTTATTTATTTAATATTCCTCAGATATTAAGAAGAGATCTGGATACTGGATAATTTTTTCTTTGGAATGAGTCAAACATGAGACAGAGCTGTCTCTTGGAAAACCTGACCTTGTTTCTTTACTTTTTTTTTTTTCCCCATTTTAAACAAAAAAAAATGTATAGTGTGTCTCCCAGAAGTCTCTGGTACAGAAGGATTCTCTCCAAAGCGTTTATTCAACAAATACCATGCAGATTTAGAAGTTTGTGAATGGTCAACGCAACTGTGAAGCATAACTGCTTCTGACAAATCTGAAAAAATTAGAACCAATTAATAGTCTTTAATTTGGAGGAAAAACACCAGTCAGTGGGATTGTCATGCTTTAAGCAAATCTTTAGGCTATTCCTGCACTTTTTTGGAGCTACAATAATCCACTTCCTAAGGTCCTTGAAATGGCTTGTTCTACAACTCAAGTCTTAGCTTGGTCTTCATAATATATGGCTGGCTCTTGATAATTTATTTTTTTGTTTTAAGTGATCAAGATATGTTTTGAAAGCCCTGGAATATAAAAAGCCTTTACACTTATTAAGCTTGAGTTATATGAAAGCAGATACAACAGACCAGAACACCTTTTACAAGTGTTTATGGTCCAAGAAGTTAAAGCTTGCTTTTTGCACTTCAAAACCTGTAGACTAGCAGCAGAACAGGAGGCATTTTTGTGATTTATTATATCATTGCCTTTTCAAGCACTTTTTGCTTCATGTATCACTGACATGATAGAATGCAGCGGGTATCTCAGACCTGTTTTGGTATAGGATGTCACTGCTGCTCACTGTTATGTTTTCATCTGAGGTATCACAAAACTATTAGTTCACTATATACGTTTAAATTTTCAAGGAGACAGAGTTAAGTAGTCTGTCCTATATATATATCTTTTTAATGGATTTACGGGCATACTGTTTTATTAATCTTTGAAAAATCTCAAGTTTGGCTTCAGTTAATCTGATTTGGTTTCCTTCTTGGTTTTAAAAGTCAAATAAATATAAAAATAGTTCACAAAAAAAAAAGTATTAAAATCTATTTGAGAATCTGTGTTTTGAAAGACTATATAGATGTTCTCCTAATTAATAATTGTATCTTTCTTATTCTTAACAACCCAAGGTTTCAATTTAAAAACAAATTGCCCTAATGATGAATTTCTATTTTTAAAAATTTAATTCCAAATTATGTTTTAGCAACACATTCTATTTTCTGAGAATTTTGGTTTTATTTTATGAAAGAAAATTTATAAATATACTTTAATGTATTTTACAGACTTAGCTGTAAAAAGTAGGAAGGCACTACAAATTATGGATAATGCTATATTTACAATTATGACTAATAATTCTAATTTGGAGTGAATGCATATAAATAAATTTCTGTGCTTGTTGCAAACAGAATGTAGAGTGAGTCAGGAAACAGTAGAACAATTTTGCATGAATCTCAGTTGACAGGAGGAAAAAGCCAAGCAGCAATGCAAGAAAACAGAAACTGGCTCCATGCCAGCAAAACCATTCTTTTTTACTAGTAGAACAGGTTTGCATACCTTTTGTATTCCTTTCATCTATGTAACACAAAATATTTTGACAGAGGTTCAGTGATATTTATCATTTTTCATTATTGACCAAGACAAACTGGATTTTTGCTTCATTTGGAGGTGGAAATGGTAGTTGATACCACCTGACTGCATAATGTTGATCTAGCACAGAGAAGGAGACCACTAAGCATTTCTTTCTCTGCTTTTCAAAAGTTTCGTACTGGAGTTTTAAGTAGTGTTTTGGTGTTTTGTGGTTTGGTTTTTTTAAACTAAAATCCTCCTCATAGTTAAAAAAGGGGGAGAAAAATAGCTGCATTTAGAAAAATACATAATTTTATCAATATGATAATATAAAATGCTATCGTTTTACTTATGGACACTTTGTAAATACAGTGTGTGCACCTTCTTAGCATGGAAAATAAGAGCTTGGCAAAATTATTTTTGAGTAGTTAATAGTTCATTTGTTATTTGTCACTCCCCACTGAGGTCTGCTGCTGTTAATGTGAAAGAGTATTATTTTACTTATTGCAAAAGGCAGCTACCTTGAGGATTTGTGGGGACGGAGGGTATGTTGGATTTTGTGTTTGGGGATTATTTTAGGGTAGTTTATTTTCTGCATTTTTAATTGTCTTCTCCATTTGTCTTACTGATTTTCAGATGCTGAAGGATAAAATATATTTTGCAGCTTCTGTTTTTCTGACATTTACAATTCCACAATTTCTTTCTTCTGTCTAAATAAAACTGATAAGACTAAGAGAAAGTAAGTCTGAAAGGTTCTTGCTGAGGGTTTGTCAGTATTTACTTGAGTCTCTCCATTTACTTTAGAAGGTAAGGCCCAAGGTGCTATGACATTTTTAGATGTCAGTGAAAATAATTTTTAAAACCTAACCAGAAAATTTTCCAAGTTGTAACTTTTCAACATATGCATCGAAAGATTTAAACCTTAAAGTGGCAATGTTTCCCTTTTAATTGATCCTCATCTAGAAGAGTCAGATGAATCATCCAATAGATTAATTTCCTTTTGTCTTCCACCCCATTCAATGCCAGATAAGATTGTTTTGAGCAAACACTTGTTTTATTTGGAAATGAGTGTTCATACATCCTCCACATATGTTGACCGGTATCCTATCTTTTACATTCCTCCTTCAGAATTTGGTTGAAAATTGCCAATGATAAAATTTAGAGGCGTGCCTCAAATATTTAAACTTTGAGCTGAAACCAGACTTCGGGTTTTGTTAAAAACTACTTCCAAGTTTACATGAGCAGTGTGTGTTGCACATTGTTTATTTGTAAGAGAGATAGTAAAATGGGTCCTGTTTGACCACATTCACAAGAAGTGCTGGAGCTCCAAACCTGCAAGGACATGTGCACATGCTTAACTTTAAGCACAGTGGTTAGTTTGTTTGAAGTTAGTAACATGCCTCATGTACAACATTAATTACACGCAATAAGCTTTTGTTGGACCACTGTGTATGTCAGTGTTGCTGTCAATCTCCTGTTTCCTACTGCATCAGCTTGGGTTTGCTAATCTGTAACTCATTCAGATGTAGGAAATGCTTTAGTTCTTTTTTTTTTTTCTGTTGTTGTTTGGTTGGTTTTGTTTTTGTTGTTGGTTGGTTGAGTTGGTTTTTTTTTTTACATTTAAATGGTAAAACCAGCATTTCTTTTGGAGAAATTGGCATATTGCATGTTTTTGAAGTTTCATTTTTTTTACCACTAAACTCTTTGAGACTATCATCGTGTCTTAAACAGGTTTATTAAGTTTCCCAATATGTCTTGAATATTACAGGCTGTATATTGCTTTTAGAGAAGTAATCTAGTAAAAATATCTGATAGTGAGATCTTCGGCTTGGTGTTCCTTTTGTTAGATACTC
This sequence comes from Ceyx melanurus, assembly GCA_024611195.1. Taxonomy (NCBI): domain Eukaryota; kingdom Metazoa; phylum Chordata; class Aves; order Coraciiformes; family Alcedinidae; genus Ceyx; species Ceyx melanurus. The sequence goes on along the minus strand of JANHGL010012282.1, from coordinate 78,758 downwards.
TGTTCTAGTGAGTGACTGGGAAAAAAAGGGGTTTTGTTTTTGTTTTGCCTGAAGTCAAACAGGAGCATGCTGGTTAAAGGGATTCTGTGGGGGAGTTGGGCTGGAGAGGGCCTGAGGGAACTCGGAGAGACATCTACCACCAGCAGCTTGTCTGTGCTAGCTAATTATAGCTAGGGTACTGTTTACTTTAGTGGTATACTCCTTGTTTATTAGTTACTTAGTTACTGCTTGCCTTCAAGTTACAGGCTTGCAGCCAGTTGCTGCTGGGGCGGTGCAATAGGTAGGGAGGGAAGGGCATCATGCAGTACTGCAAATTGTGCTCCCTGGCCTTGGCATGGGTTTTACACTTCTTTTCTTCTCTTTTTTTCTTTTTTTCTTTTTTTTTTTTTTTTTTTTTAAATATAGACAGTGGGAGAGAGACAGTCAAAAAGAAAAGCAGACATGTTAAAAATGGGAATCACTTAAGGAAATTTTTTATAGTCTAGAGGGACTGTAGTGATAAAATTACCATGAGTGTGTCCATCACTTATCAAGCCAATTTTTTTCCCCCTCCTTTTCCTTCTGTCTTTGGAGCAAAATCTTACTTTTAGTGAGGTTTTTCACTATGTGAAATTACAGTTGTTTGAATAAAACTATTATTTTTAATACCTTTTTTTAAACTGGTACCACTCTGTTGGATTCCAGAGTTAGTTTCATGGGGCAGTTCCACTAACCAGTAAGTTAGTTTCACACCAGCACTTTTCCAAGCATGAGTGAATACACATATGCATATTTCACATAGTTAACTAATACTAAGTTAAACTATTATAAAGATGGTGTATGGAAACCCAAGGTCATTTAAGACTCCATAGTCCTTAAGAGTTGAACTCCTAGGCCGTGGAAGTACTTTGTGAAATCTTAACCTAATTCACCCTCTCATTTTCATAATGAGCCCAAGGATTAGCTGTCTGAATGAGATAGTGCAGTAGACCTATTTCCACTCCTAGTTTTGCTGTTGCCTTTGTTATTCTGTTTAAAGTAATCTTGGTATCATAATTATAGCAGCAAACAAAAGGACAAAGAATAGTAGTGTTGCATGGGAAGGCAAATGAAGAGAATGATGAGATTTTCTGCAGCTGTGTTTGAAGGTATCACAAATAGTAATTTCCATGCTTTAACAGCATGGAAATCATGATGGCCCATGCTGTAATTATCGATAAAAGATAGTTCTCCAGTCTTTTTGAGCATGGCAGTCTCTTACAAAGCCATGAGCATAAAAAGTGCTGAACCTCGGTGTGATGGACCAATTACTGAACAATTTAGAGGAAACTCTGTTAGGAGAATAAGCATGCTATAAGATCCATTAAAAAAAAAAAAAAAAGGCAAAGTTTCTATCTCCAAAGGAGAAGGTAGGGAATAAAAGGAGCACAACAGGTTAAACAGCCTTGGCCAAAGAAGTGAGTCCCCCTAGGCAGACCAGCATCTCTAATCAGTGGTAGTGGTACTAGCTCTAAGGGGAGGGAAATTCAGGCTGGTGCTCTCATGTAACATTAAAAAGGACAAGCAGTCTGTCAGGGGAAACAGTCATTGGCATGGGATTTCTCCTCTTGATCAAAAAGACAGCAGCACTACAGCCTGCTTTATCTACAAGGGGAGGTGTTGGCAGAGGGCATTTTCTTCCCAGGCCCTATCACTGGTCTGTGATTTGTTTTTTTCCCAAGCCATAAAAGAAGCCACCCACATTTCTTTCCTTAGAAAGGTTTAGTTAATCCCTCTTTTTCTTCTTTTGATTTGTGTTCATATTTATGCAATAGCAAAAAAACTTTTTACAAATATTTAAGAAGCATCTTTACAAAGCAGAAAGTGTGCTAAATTTGTTGGACCTGGAAAATATGCCTGGTGCTTGTCTCCAAAGCCAGAATTAATTTTCTCATCTTTTTAAGTAATTCTTTGTGAATAACACAAAATGTGAGTTCAGCACATTGATTCCCCTTCGCTCCCTTAATTAAATTTCACTTTTTTATTTTTCTTGTTTTTCCCTAAATACACCGACAGCCTTAAGTCTGTCATAAGGACTTTGAGTCTGAATCCTCCATTAGATGTGAACTTGCCTGAAATGGGACATGTTCCGTGGCTTTTCTTGGTTAAAGGCAAGATCTACAAACAGGTGATCTGATTCCATCCCAGATTATAATTTTCAGTTTTGAGTCAGTGACTTAAGTCATCACTTAAGCAATAATACTTTTTTTTTAGAACACTCAATAAAAAATGTCCAGAGTGAATTCTTATAGTAATAGGTTACAGTCTGTTTATGTTGATTCTGGTCTCTGTGCAATCAAATCTATAGATTGTGTACATTGTACGTTTTAATTTCACATCTCATCAGTTTGTATCAATAATTGAGTTAAGAATACTTAATGAACATTTTAATGCTTTTTAGTTGACACTCTTTATACATACTGGAAATTTCAGCATTCCAAGTGTCTTTGGAAGTCTCTACCTAGATCTGGTTTATGTCCTGTTTGCTGATGTTATTCACAGTATTTATTTTAGTTATAGTGATTAATAAGTCAGTTTAACCTATTTGGGTTTCTTTTTTACACTGTCATATATTAAAATGTAATTCATAATTCAGCTTGTTCAGCCTGTGTTAGAAGTAAATCCTGGTTGGTCTGAAGCCAAATGCATTTTTTACACTAGCTCTACTGAGCTACAAGGTTTTCTGGACTTCAGACAACTTCTAAAAGGTTAGATAGTGCCTTTTAAGCCATTTATCCTGGTGGTGATCAAGACCAATTACTTTTTAACATTATTTTCTATATTCCTGCCCTTACTATGCAAGTATTATTTACTGCTGTAGTACATGTTGTTAAATTATACTGTGTGGGTGAGAGATAGCAAAGCTGTGTTTCTTCTTGTGAAAATGTTACTCCAACTATAGACACTACAAAATTAGATTTTTACTTTTTTTATTTAAATGGATTTAATGTAGTCTTCGAATTTAAAAATATTTTTAATAAGGCCATATAATTTCTCACTTGAGTTATTTAATTAGACTATATATTTAGTCATTGCATTTTAAATTAAATGTGTAATCATATAAACCTTAAAGATAGAATTTTTTAAAGCTTTCAGAGTTATATTTTCATTTCTAGCATTCTGTTGATTTATCTGAGTAGCTCTTTTCTGAAGATTTCTGATTTGTACTGAATTTCTGATTCAATTTTCCTCCAGAAAACAAAACAAAAGCATTTTTTCTACTCTCTCTGCTCTCTCTCTCAAGACAAAGCTACCTGACTTAGGTTTGGTTAGAATGAGCATCACGTAAAACAGACAAATCAAGCTGTGTCAGATTAATCCTCTTTAAGCGGCTTACACTCCAGTTGCATAGAAAGACACCATAACGTGGAGAAGGTGTTCAGAATTGACACCAAACTAGAGATTGCATATCAAAGAAAATGCTTTACCTACCTATTCTGAAGTCTACCCTTTAGTGTGAATTGTTCCTCTAGATCTGATAATAGAACACTTCTGGCTGGCTGTGCCGTATCATCTTGACATTTGGAATACAGATACATGAGAAGCATGTCATGTTAACAGAACACTACAACAGTCATACTTTGTCTCAATTGATGGGGGAAATGCAGCATACAGAGTAATTCGTGTTGACAGTAAGAACTTGCAGATAGGCAGCCTAAAATGGTGAAATCATTATAGAAATTTATTTAACTGGTTGAATGGCCACAGCAGATTGGTTGAGCCAGCCAAATCAGAGTTTGAAGGAGATCTTCTCTACTGCAATTTTTAAGATTCATTTGTGGCTGCAATATCTATCTTTGGAATACATATATATTTATCTTTGACTACATATACTAATATCAAAGTTAACAGTAATTGTTAAAATAATAAGTACATCTTTTAAACTCTGTTGTTCAGACTTATGAAGATGTTATCGTAGTTAAATTTTGAGGAAAAATACTGAAGAGAAGGCAGCCATATAACTGAAAATAAACCCATTGAATTTTGATTTATATTCTGTTCTCCTTAGAAGAATGTGTTACCAAGTCAGTGAATAATATAACTTCACATGTTGTTTTAATTAATTCATAAAATGCTTTTTGATTGTTTGCTCTTCTGGGGGTTTAAATATCTTATCCGTGACAAAAAACAGATTTTTTTCTACAGAAAATGGATAAAGATGAGAGTTTACAGGAGGACCTGCCTTGAGTATTTGAACAATCATGTTTATTAAAGAATCTCTTTTTAAGTTCTAGTTTTTGTTTTTTGTTCTTTTTTTTTTTTTTTTGCAAGATGGTTCTATACTTTTCCTACTTACACTTTTAAGTATGTAAATTATTTTGCTCTGTATTAGCTTCAGCATTATTTTACCTAATTAAGAGGAATGTGACAACTTGGATCTGTAAGACTAATGCAGTGGCATCCTTCAGTGGAGAACAAGAGGGATGATATTTTGGCCCTGCATTTTATGTGTAGTTAGAGCCAGCTCCTTTTGCTTAAGTGTGACAGTATAAGCTATCTAATTGCAGTTTTTGTTCATACAGGACAATAGTGGCCTCAAATGAGAGAAGGAAGCCTCTTGGTCTGGCAATATTTTCAATTCATTATTTTTCTTCAAAGCACCTGATTCTACAGTCAACCCTGCATATTTATAATTAAAGGCAATTGGTTATGAGACATACACCTGGGAGCACCTCCTACTCTTGACTTTAACTAAGCCCAAACCAATCACCTACGTTTATATATATTCTTAGAACTTGATTTCAACAAGTTTTAGTCATACCCTCTAGGATCTCCATAATACAATTCTGTAGGTGCAGCAGATTCTTCAAATCGCCGTTAGCAGCAGAGCACACAGGCATGTTACAGACTTTAAGCACGAGAGACCTGAGTCCATAGAGAGAAATATGCTTTGAGTATTATCCATATATAAAAAAAAAAAGGGGGGGGGGGAGAAAGATACCCCAAACTTTGCATTTAAAAATATTTCTCTAAAGTGTCTCTTTCAGTGTAAGTGCTGATGTGTGTTGGCATTAAACGATTGTATAGAGAATGCTTTGTAGCTCAGCAAGATGGGAATTCTTCCGTAGTCAGTCTGGCTCTGCTTCTGTCTGTGGCTTACTGTAGTTGACTTTATCTTATGTGCTCTTATCTTGTTCATTGCTATTCATAACCCATACTTTTGTGAAGATGGGCCTTTATTCATAAGAAATATTTGCCAAGTTCCTTGTTCCTTTATGTAAAGGAACAATAAATACTATTTGAACATATATAACTTAGATTTATTTTCCTTCTCAGTTTAATTATACAGTGTGTATTTTAGACACATCTGATTCTTGTCTTGGATTAATTTGCCTTTGCATGTTAACAAGCATGAAAAGAAAGAAAGCAAAACCAGTACTGCTTTCTAGGCAGGGGGATGTTTGGAGCCATTTGTATGTTCTGATGATAGGACTGCTGTAGAAGGTAATAGCCAGATGATTCCCAGTTTCTGGATAATTTAAAATTTAAGGAAATCACCACCAAAGATGTAGAAGACAAAAATTTGCGAAGTCCTCTGCTGTATGAGAAATGAGGTCTCTGATATTTGACTCTGCACTTCTCTTTCCCATTTATTCCCCAAACTCCTGCTATGTTTAGTGCTCATTTGAGGAGAAGAAGGTTGATGCATAGTGGAGTTAGGTTATGGTAAGCAAGCGGAGAGCATCAAGTAAAAATTTTAGTATCTTCTGTTACCTTGTTTAAATTCTGTTGACTAGAACTGAAATGTTCCAAAATTTTCAAGTTATTCAGCCAATTGCAGCTGAGCTGACCTATGTGATAAGTAAGGTAGAAGTAATTACTAAGAATTCACAAAGCAAATGAAAGGTGCATGGATCTGGGATTGATACTCTGAAACACTGTGCACAGGTGCTGTTTAAGGTTACCACTTCTGATTGAAGTCTCTTTGCCCTTTGTATGAAAGCAGCATAATTAATCAGGCTATAATGAATTCAGGTACTGTCAGTTTGTCACCTCAAGAGAAAAGTTACCAGAGCAACCTGAAATCAATTGAAAATATGGTTGCAATTGGTATGTAGTATTTAAAGAACTGTCTTAAAATGTGTAGGGTAACAGTAGACATCTTTTGATAAGGTTGGGAAATGTGTGTTGAATGGCTTGAAATATACTTCCAAAATAAGTGCAAGTCAATCCAAAATTCTGCAAATTTAAAATGAAAAAAACCCCACTATTTTACAATGCATTTTAGAGACTGAAAAGGGAATATATCCCTTTGATCTCTTGCAAGCATTATTTGAACAAAAGTGTTGTTTTTGGTGCTGTGCATGTTTTAAATTATGGGAGATCTATATAATTATTGGTGATGCTGTTTTCAAATGTCAGGGATATTTTAAGTCTTACCTGAAGTTCAGTAGGAAAATTCCATGGGGTTTTTTGTTGGAAGAAAAAAACCCAACAACAAAAGAATAACCAGGTTTTAGGTATTACTTTATTTGCTGAGGTGATTTTTTTAAATGCTTTTTATTTATATTTTTGGGGGAGATGGTATTTTTTTTTAGCAGTGACTGTTTTCTCAGGCTTTAGAAGGACAGTCACAGTGCAAGCAACCACACTAGTTGCCATCTGCATGACTTCTTACGGAGGTCAGCACCGTGGAGTTCTGATGGTGGAATGGTTCATGCAAGTGCACTCACTTTAGACAAAATCAACTGAATTATTCTAAATAATGTAAATAGGTGGTATGGGTTTGATGAGTTGATATTGCCTGGAGTGAATTAGGGAGCACTCATACAAGCTACTCTGCTGGCAGATCTTTGGGATAATAACTTCAGCAGGGGGCAGTGAGGAGCAGCTGGGGGGCATAAAGCCTTTGATCAGCACAGCTGGATCCAGCACTAACATCTGTCTATAGTCTTAGACTCAACACTTTTGTTAATACTGTGAGCTGTATTTGCATTTGTTAGATTATTTTGGTAACAGTACTTCCCTGTCTCTAGTGCTCCATTTCTTTCCATAATCCCCCCTCACAGCAAAATCAGTATTGGCAATTCAGAAGAAATAGGACAATTATCTTCATGTAACCCTTTAACAATTATTAACTTTCCTATACTTCTCTAGTAATGGTTATATGTGTAAGTCTCAGTAAAGAGCAGCTGTGAAATTAAAATACAGGAATTACAGAAAGAAGCTGTTTAGAGGCACTGCAGTTGCCACCACAGAGCACATACACGTACTCGCTCTTTCTCAGAGCTGTCCATGTGCCCATGTAAGCAGGACATTTCAGGTTCCTGCTGCCATGAAGCTCTTCTGTTCCTTGGAGGAAGTGAATGGTTGAGGGAAGGACAGAAGGTTTGAATTTACAGGCCAATGCACGCTTGACCATAAAGGAGTTGATTATAAACATCCTTATAGTAATTTAATGGCAATGTAAAGAGCACAGAGAGGAGAACATGAGATATTAAAAAGTGATCTTGTGAAGCAGCAGTCTTGGTATCTGTTAAGCTTCCCTACATAGATTGATCTATATCTTTCCCTTTTCTTACATGTTCTCTGTATGCGTTAGAGAAATGAATCTTGTAAGCATTTGCTTATTTTTGGCATGGAATAATAAAGCAGACAAGTGTCACATGAATGATTGTGACACTTGAACAAATGTCTGTGAGCTCAAACAGGACAGGCATATTATGTTTTGACCCATTAGCTATAGCTGTCTTACGTAGAAGAAAAAATTGCCAGTTTATCTAAATACTTTAATTCAAGCCAGCACTTCAGACTTAACCACTTGGCAGAATCATACCTTCCAAGATTAATAGCTTGTCTGCATATTAAAAGCATGTTAAGATGCATTGTTCCATCCTCTGTTTACTGAAAAATTACAGCTTTGAGTGGATGATGGGAAGGAAAATTAAGCTGAGTGTTTTGATTCCTTTTCATACAGATAACAGACCATAATTTTGCCATTCCTACTGTTTATCCATTTAACCTTAATACTCTGGAAAAGAGAGTGGTGTGGGCGTTGGATACGTCATCCTTTGGCATTATCAGATTCTCAGATTTCTTTTCAGCTTCTCATAGTATTGCGTTAAGATTCTGTGGTAATAGTAATAAGTTTTCTGCAACACAGTAAATATGACTATCCATATATGAGCAAGTGGGGTGACTTAGTTGTAGGGCTTGGATGTGGTGCTGCAAATATTTTTTATTTATTATTGTTGGTGTTGAAAAGCTTTTAATTTGAAAGAAACTGGACTGTATAAATTTTGCTGTGTCTCAAAATAATTCCAATTTATTGATATTTCCTTTTTAGCATAGATGTTTATGTCATTCCCATATTGGAGTCTGATCCCATGTTAATTTTTCTAGCCATCTCTCTATAGTCTTATGCTAGAAAGATCAGTCTGAACCTGGGTGTTGCAGCAACTCAAGGTCCTCATCTTTTGCCTTTGTTTCCTATCTTCTTCCTTATGTGTCCCTTATCTTAGCTGTCCTTACCTATTCTCCTCTTTCTTCAAATAAGCGAAGGGAAAAAAAAAGTCAAGGCAAATTTTTTTTAATGCTGTAGTTAATTTCCCAGAATTGAGACCTCACTTGTGAAACTGTTGTTTGAAAATTGTATTAATGTTAATGAATTCTCTGTTACTTGGTTTAGATTATATAGTTATGATAATACAGCTTAAGAATTTAGGACAAAGAATGAAAGTTTTAAGTATTCATGTGCTCCTAATTCTAATGGGTCCTCAAAGTGGAACGTTTTATTAATGAGAATATTTTGGAACAAGATTAGCAGTCTATAGTGAGTAATAAACAGGCTGAATGTACATCTGTGTAGACCTCTGTAATAGGAACAAGAAAATGAGGTTGGATCTGCTTTGCTAGGAGATAAAAAGCCGATCTAAGTTAAAAGGCATAATAGTAGTAAAAAAATAAGGCATGGTTTTAGAATGAAATGAGAGTGGAGACTTGGCAGATTAGGTTTGCTTTAAGTCTATGATAGTTAAAATAACCCCGTTCAAAATTTTGAAACTGTAATTTACATGTTCCTTTATTATTATTCAGATTAATACTAAAAGGGCAGAAGTCATCCAAGGAACTTACGCATTAATTTTCTTCCCTTTCTCTTCTCTGCAGATTTGTTTCAAAATATTTTTGCAGTACCTTGAACTTTGTTGTTATTTTTTGTTTTGACAAGAAGAAACTTTTCTTTCTGTCTATTAATGCTACTGAGAAATAAAGATGCTTTTAGAAAATGCTTTCAAGCACAAAAGGAGATGGTTTTCAAGAGATTATTTTACATATTTACATATTTTACCTTAAGCATTTTGTAGTCACTGCCTACTGGTGAATGTATCAGATTTTTACACACACTTTCAAAATGAACCAGTTTTGCTTCTAAGTCATTGCAAAGGGAGGAAATGAATTCTAACTTTTTTCACTTCATTTTCACATCCTCACATTTCCTTATTTCACATGGTTTAAAACAAAATGCCTCCAGCATTATTTTTCCTTTCTCAAGAGCAAAGTGAATGTGACTTTTCTAAGGGGGTCACAGGATGCCTCTGAGGCCTGTGGGTGTTACTGGACTGCTGCCTGCTTTCAGCTTAACTGAAGGGCTTGTCATAGTTTTCATCTCCTAAGAAATTAGCCCTAGGTGCTGGCCAGAAGCAGGAGAAGGCAGCATTATGAGTCCCACGCTGGTTATTTCCCACTGACATCAAATCCTGAGGTTTTTAAATTAATCCTGCACAAAGACAACCCTTCATTTTGGTGCCAGTTTGAAATTAGACTGCAATAATGACCTTTTAAAGATGTCTAGTTGTTAAGATAACCCCCTGTTGAAACTTGAAGGTAGCTGTTGCACCCTGTGTTGATAAGACGCTACTGATGCTTTAGCAGATTTTGTAAAGGTGACTGGAATTTGTGGCCGGTGACTTGACCTGTGCTGCCAACAGGAACGAAACCGAGAGCCGACCAAGCCTGCCTTGCCCTCTGTCTCCCTACATCATGGTTCCAGAAGCAAACAAAGGGTCTTTATGAACTTCCAGCAGGCAGATTAGTTTCAAACTAGTAATGGAAGACTTGCACAAAAAGTGACAGACTTGGTCATTAGAAAAAGTTAATACTCAGTTCCCAGTGTGAATTAAAAGGATACCTTTTAATGTGTTAATATTGTCTGGCAACTGGAAAACCTTGGAAAATGGGAGTATTAACAGCAAATGTTAATATAAACAAGTAAAAAAAAGTGATTTAATATATGCTACCCTCAGCTGTTTCATGTGAAAATTGGCCCAATAGAAAATGGGAAATGCAGAACAGATCTGCGTAATATACAGATTTTTGTCTATTAGAATAAATAGACATTTGTATTGGTCCTTAATTAAAATCACTCATGTAATTGTTTCTGACTTTTCTCCTTAAGGTTTTACATCATAAATCTGTATGAATTTGCCATGTCCAAAATTGTCTTTCATTACTTACTAGTAATAAATTAGTATGAAGCTGGAGATGATATCTCTTTGTAGTCAAAATAGGTGTATGTAAACAAAGACAAGACACTGTATCTAGGAAAAAATATTTTGGTAAGCATTATCCTTAGCAATTTTTTCCCCCCTATGTTTAAATTATAAAAAATTGTCATACTGTATTTCTGTTAAATATGACATTTTTTACTTTTAAAAATTGGCTATTCATTTTTTCAGGGATTACAGTTTTGCAATGCTTAAAGGGAGTTACAATTGTATAGAGTATAAGTTTGCTGAGGCAAATTTGATTATGATTTTAACTACAGGTAATTTATTAAAATTTCAGCTGTTTAACCAGCATCAGTGGCATGCTTTCCTTTAAAAACTGTAGTAGGTCCTGAAGAATGTGCACTTCTCAGTTGTTTGAATACTCTACCTTTGACTATTTACAGTTATTTTCATTCTATTCATAAAAAATATAAAATAGGCATTAAACATTTTATTATTTGATGGTGTACTACACCATCTGCTGCCACAACCCACACTACTCTTACTTGTTTTGAGAAATGTAATGTGAAATCTTAGTTCAAATCAATCTGTAGGTTTTGAAAATGTGCAATATACAGACATGTAAGCATTCCCTTTTTAACCCTTAGCAATGTTAAAATTTCAAGAGCTTATTTACAGCATTTCACAAATTAAAGGCTTATCAAAATACAGACATAAGAAATATCACTATCTTGTATTTCTCTTTTGATTATTAAAACAGTGGGATTACTTGCTTTATCAGTTTAAGGAGGTAGTAGGAAATTGAATCTTTCATTTTGTGATCATTTCTCTTTTTTTAATACATTTCACCTAGTTTAGAAGTATGGATCAGAAACTCACAAGGAAAACTGATGCCCTTTCCTGCAGCTAAATTAACAGGAATCACGTGGAAAACAATCTGAGCCTTGTATGAAAAGGGGAGCCATTAAAATTAGCCCTAAGCTATGGACTGCACCCAATATCACTAGAACTGCACTCACTGCAGATGTGGAGGCTGGCTCTCAGGCAAACTGAGCTGTGTTGTATAGCTACAATTAAAATCAACTCCTCTGCCAAAAAATAAAAGGGAGGAGGGTAGAAGGAGAACATCAAAGACAGATTGAAATGTGTAGTTAGTAATAAGAGTGGTCTCCTCTTGAACCAAGCCCTGCAGCAATTCATGGCCCCCTTGTTAATGAGAAATTTTGACCTCTGGTTTGTAAGTTAAACTTGTAATCCCAGCTAATGAAGTAAATCAATCCCAACTTCAGTCTGTTGTTCCCATTTTTCTTTGCACAGTGTGTCTGGGAGTTAGTATCCAGGTCTACAAATACGATTTGGGGAGAAAAAAAAAAATAAATTCTGCTGCTATGTAACTTATCCTGCTTTGCAGATTCACTTAAACATGTCTAAAGCAGATGGATTATTTTAACTTGTCTGTGTGCTGGTAAAATGTCCTATTTGTTTGGGTGCTTTAGAGACATTTAAATAATGGGCCTGAGTTACCATTTTAAAATGAAATCTGTAACTAGCCCGAAATACTTGTCATAAAACAGATTTACACTTTAGATATATAAATGTGCTCAAAATTATTTGAGGAGCCTTATTTTAATTCTTGCTAGGTATTTTAGATATTTGAGGGGAAAGCAATGATAGTTTTGTGTCAGAAAAAAAAGGTCTTCCACTGCAGTCTCAATTCTGAGAGAAAACAGATTTGCTAACAGTAAAATGAATGCAAGGCTAAGATGCTAATTTTCATAATGGGTGGATCATCCTTTGAAATCCATACTGCTATGTCTTGTAAGCCACTGAGTGACAAAAACCTCAGCCCAAAAGCCCTGGTAAAAAGCCTCAGAGTTTATGTCCTGTCACACCATGTTATTAAAGAATCTGTAAGAGGTGAAGTCTTTGTGGCAAAAATAAGGAGATGCCAGATTCGTGATGTGATCCCTAAAAAGAAAACACAACCAGCTAGAGGAAAAAAAAAAAAGCTTGCTTGTAGGTGCTCTGCTTTCCTTCTGCATCAGTAATTGGTATCACTGTGGAACCTTCTATATGATACAGCCCCTTATTTGTTCTAATTTGTTCCTCCCCAAAGAGTTTTTTATACATTATTTTATGGCTCTTTAGTGCAAGTCACTTCCAGGGGCAGAAGCTTCTTAACAAAAGGTGTTTTTCTAAATGAAGGGGCACAGAGGCTTCACTGGGTGACTTGCTGCATCTTCCCCCCATCTGTGGCCTCACTGGCCGCCATGGTGTGGGGCAGCACAGAGTTTTGACTCTCGGGTTTGGGGTCTGACTGTGAGGTTGTTGGAGCTGTATTCCTGAAATTCGGTCCATAGACCTTGGAGCACACTACTGTCTTGTGTAGATGTCACACTTTCAGATTTCTGCCATGAAGAGGGAACAAATGACCCAAGTGCTGCTTATTTTATGTGATTTTATTATAGAAAAGAAAAGGGGTTTTACCCTGTTGAAGCATGAGTCTTCAGGGGTTGACACAGTTCAGTGGTTGTTTTTCCTGCAGTGACCCTGGAGGTGCTGTGTTTTGGTTACCTCGGGGACGGAGCCTGGCCTGTTCTTTCTGGAAGTAGAAGCCATATTCTCATCATTATTATGCCTTTAAAAAAAAAGATGACTCCTGACTGGGTTTGATTACTCGGTGCCAGAAAGCTGAAGGTGATTTCCTCAGGGCAGGTAATTGTCAGAAGGCTGTTGGTGTAGCCGGAAGGGATGCATTCCCCCGGGATGGGGACACAAAGGCTCCTGCAGAGCTTCAGTGAATGACCTGTCATCAGCAGGTGACACCTGGCCCTTGTCTGGTCTCTTAACTGATGGAGGGAGCCAGGGGACCACTAAGAAGGGTGAGATTCAAGCAAACTTGGAGAAAAGGCCTCTTTCTAAACTAGCAAAGGCTATTTTGAAGCTGAGACTTGCAGTAGTGGCTCCTCAGCAAGCTTCTTTCAAACTTTCTGAGAAAATCGAAGCACTTGAACTGATGGGTCTAGAGAAAGAGGCTGATGAACAGTAGATTTTGTGGAAACCATCAAGTTTTGGAGGGCAAGATGCAGGAGCCTGTCTCCCAAGGAAAGGAAGAACTTTTCTGTAGAGGAACAAAATATTAATGCAATCCAAATATAGAGATTATATCCCCTAATAAGTTTTAGCCTGTAATGTATATTTTTCCTAAGGATCAGATGTACTGAAAATTTTTATTACTCAGAATTCCTCTGTATCTAGAGGGACTCCATTTGGTTTATAAGTAACACATTATTGCCTATGATATTCAAGGTATACATGAAGGACTAGACCAAATTGTAAAGTACTTTTGATAGGGATAATGCTGCACAATCATTAACTTTACCTGTATTATTCTTTGAGGATGTTCACAACCCTCAATTATTTGAAGCTGGGTGCTTTACACTGCTGCAAGTCATTAGTTCATTATAAGCAGGAGTTTATAATAACCTACTTTTTGTCTCTCTAAATTTAAAAGAAGCTTTGTTAATTTTGTCAACAAGAGGAAAAACAGCAGTGAATCTGTTCTCAAGTGATATACTTTAGCATATGGATGATCCTGTTGGGAAGAACTTTGAAAATAATCATGGTTTATTAGCTGCACAGTCTTTTCTCCTTTGTTTCTATTCGTTTAATTTAAAGTGAAACAACTCAGCATGCAAAACTAAAATTAGCTGCAAAAAAAGGTGTAAGTGAATAAACAGGCAAATCCATTAGAGTCGATGGGTTATTGGATCCCTTGCCATTCCTCAGATGGCGGCCTATTAAAAGTGGTAATGTCTGCCTTCAGCGTGGCCTTAAGGCAAGAAAGAAGGCCAAGACAGGCATATTTCACATGCATCAGACACAAGAATTAAATAGACCAATGTTCCCTAAAAGACTGAAGTACATCTCTTTCTGACGTTCATCTCGGGCAAAAATTCATTGATCTCAGTATGTCCCTTGGCAATTATAAAATATTAAATCCAAGTCACACTTTTCTAGTTGGCTTAATTTTTTCTCTATTCACAGCTTTCTATTTGATCAATTTTAACAAGTTAGGAATAGCATCTAATAATAAAATAAAAACTGCAGAGTGAAAAAGTTTGTTCATTTGACATTCTTATATTTTTGTATTTAGTCTTTAGACCTGCCTGTCATTTTACTGTATTTTAAATGAATTTGCACGCTAAATAGATGAAAAGAATATATATTTACACACACACACACAAAAACCCCTCTGCTATTTCCTTTCAATTAGTAGTTTATCTTTAAAGTTGGATACTTGTATTTGGTCATGGTATTGTAGTTAAATCTCTATTTTAAAGCTAAATCTGTGTAGTTAATCACCATTGTTTTTGTAGTGTCAGACAGTAGTTATTTCTGCTTTGTGTTTCTCCTACTATACGAGGTTGGAAAATGTAACACTGGTGGAACCTTACGTATGAATTACTACTTACAGGAGCATTTTTTGTTGTTTTAACCATAATTTGGTTTTGTTTGTGTAAATTCGAGTCAAGTAGCAAAGTGAAAAATAACCTGTCAGAACCTGGTTCTTATTTTAATATAAATTTGGAGATTGTAACATACAGTACAGCAAAACAAATGCCTTTGCTGGTCATCTTTGAAAAAAACACTAATTTGTGAGAATTTTTTTTTGTCCAGTCTACCTTGTTCCCTTCATCTGGCTGGCACACTTAAGACCTTCCATTCCTTAAGTAAGCTCCTTCAGTGGCCAACAGCTATAAGAGTGTTGGTTTAAAAGATGTCAAAAAGAATCCTCAGTCTTGTTTGGGTTTCAAAAACTGTCAGTTTTTATTATTTACTATCAAAAAATTACTCCATAGAAAGGTGGAGGAGACTAACCAATAAGTCTTAAATTTTCAGAAACATGAAGCTTAAGATTTTACTTTACATTTTGGAAACATGACCCTGATGATTTGTTTTTAAACAGCTTTTTAATATTTTTTTTTTCTTTTTTTTTGTAAGAAAAACTATTGTAAGTATTAACGGGGGGGGGGGGGGAGTTGAAGTATGGCTGCTATTGTAGCTCTATTAGCACCAATAGAGAGAAATCAACTTGCCTTGGGTGCCACATTTTAACATGGACAGATGAGATCTGTATTTCTGTTCTTGCTAAATTGCATTTATGATCTGGAATACATGGAAGCAGCATGTGTAAGATTAGGTTTCCTATCTGTCTTTATAGTCCTCAGCACAGGTTTGGATGGACTTGCCATGAGTGGCAGCTTCCTGGGTGGCCCTGGGATGTGGACCAGCTCACTCTGCTGACTGTACCCAGACCCCTGGTTTTAAAACAAGAATATTACTGAAGCTTATCAGTCATTCTTTTTGGTTGGTTTGTTTGTTTATTTGTTTTTCTTGTTTGTTTTTTAATTTTTTGTTGGTGTTGGATTGCTAATTGTTCCTGTCGCTTGCTGTGTCTTTGTACAGTGTATATTGTAAGAGAGCTCAATTCAGTCGGGGTTTAAAGATGGATATAGTTACTAATTGACCAGCATCCATCTATCCTGCCTGTGACTAACAAAGAAGTGTGGGCATAATGTGGTATTCAAGGAACGTAGAAAAACTGTGTTGGCGACCCAGAATTTCACTAGCTGTAGAGTTTATTTCCCCCACCCCTTTTCTTAGAAATTTTGATCCAGGTATTTAAAAGTCAGTTCAAGAGCACTGCTACTCAGAAGCATACTGAGTCTTGAAAAAATGCAGATATAATTTTCCCTTCTTTAAATAACTTTTTTATTCTTCTGGAAGAGTCACTATTTGAAAAAAGTCTACAGTATAATCTAGATTAAAATGCTTCTGTCTCTCTCCCCACACACCTATAACTATATATATATGTATATAAAATCTTTTCTAACTATGTATCTAGTTTACTATCACCCATATGATGTAGCATTATAAACTGTCTCAAACATGTCTGAGATGTATCTGAATGAAATTAGAACAGTTGTGTTCTGTGTTTGATGAATGTAATTTGATGGAGTAAACTGGATCTTTCCAAGTTTCAGCATACTGCTTTTTAATGTGTTCTCTCTAATGGTGGGTTTGTTGAACAGCCAGCACACCTTTATGACAAGCCAGAATTTGATTTCCATTTCTTACCTAATGGATTGACATATGATCTGTTGTTTACTAAACCCATGATTCTAATGCATGTTTTGTCTAAACAAGCATTGCTACAGTGGTTTCAAATGGTACTTTTCTTCACAATAATGTTTTCTTTATTGAGTCCCTGCTGCCATCAACCACTCTTTATCTTGTGCCATTTATCTCATCTGCCCTGAACATAACTCTGACTATTTGTCTTTGAATTTACAAATTGTAGAACTGGACTTGCTTTTGAAATCCACTTAAAATTCAGTGTTTCAACAAAATGATACAAAGTAAGATGATTTTTAATTCCACTATTCTGAATGTTTCCATGACTTCAAGTGATGTGAAAAAATGCCCTTCTGTAGGTATTTTATTATACTCTGCAAAAATAAATATAGCCTTTCTTCATTTTCTGCTTAAATTCTTTAAGTATAAATTAATTATATTTTAATGAGTTTTCTGGAAGTTTACTAGTCAGTCTTTTTACTAGTCAGTTCTGTGTCATGATATTCTTATACATTGCATTATGATGATATGAAACAAAAGTAAAATTAATAGCTGTAAAAAGTGACAACATTCGGCTCTAAGAATGTGCAATATTGTTTATTAAAATGATCCTTTTTAAAGAACCTTTTACTGAACTTAATTTCTCTTGAACTGCATACTAATTTTAAAGGTCAGTGTGGTTAGTTACCATAGTAGTGACCTAAAAATAACCTTTCTAGTGTACCTGTATATTTCTGATCTGTAGTGTTAGCATTCAGAAATGTTCTTTCCCTTAGAGTTTCAGCAGCTAAATAAGTTGCAACCCCTTCAGCTATACTCATAAAAATTTGCTTCCAGACAACATGGTCTGTTTATTGTGTAATAATCGAAATGGCACTAAATTGCAATGATTGCTGAACACTTAGGAATTGCATTAACCACTTAACTGCTAAACTATTTTCCATTTTCTTCTTCACTGTGAAGTATTATATTGATTTTCCTCTTAGTTAGAGCTGCTTACTCAACCTCTGAGATGAACAGAATATTTTAGTAGCCTCATACACCATCATATTTTGAGGCAATCAGCAGTGACCTTGGCAGGAATTTTCTAGAGATTTTTTTAAAAGCTACCAAGCAAAATAGCTCACAGTGCATAGCCTTGGATCTTCACAGAAAATAGGAGACACAAACCATCTCTGCTAAGAGAGTTAGAAAAATTATTTGGAGGATTAAATCTTTTTCCCTCTATATTAGATGGCTTATTTCCTATTACTTTTAATACAATGCTGCTAAGGCAGATTAGTTAATAGTTATGAGGCCTTATCCAGGGACTTAACCACAGCCTGTAATGTGATGCTGGGAGTGTAATTAAAAGTCTAAATATAGGGATAGGTGAAGAATTTTAGTACTGCCATTGTTTTCTATGGGGATGTTGATGATTTTTTTGCTTTCTAACTATTCTTTGTTAACTGAGGTAAAACAAACATTTGAGAAATATCAAACTTCAGAGCTCCATGATGATTGCTGGCTAAACTAGGATTGTTTCCAAATATTTTAGTTTAAAATTTATTTCCTTTTTCAATAGGAGATTTATGGAGATAAATTCTGGTCTTGTTTCTGACAAAAGTTGTCAGACAAAGCAAAGGGGGCTTTGGTTTGTATTTTTTGGGTGTTTGGGGTTTTTTTTAAGCAAAACCTTTCTGAAATCTTGCTGCAAAAAAAGGGGGTAAAGGCTGATACAGGTAAGGAAGAGTTAAATAGAAATTGAGCGGGGATGCTGGGGGGCAGCAGTGCTGCAGAACATAGCAGTGTTCGTGCGAAGGCAAGTCATTTCCCGAAACACTGCAGACACATGGCCTGAGGCAGTCTAAAACCTTTGGAGACCAAAATGGCTCGCAGGAGTTAGAAGTAATAAGGTGTTTTTCCCTTCTTTCTCCTTCACTGAAATTCTGTAAGGTTGCTATGCATTACCAGGGAACAATGCCACTATTTTTGTGTTTTATATGGGTATTAAGATCCATTACAATTTGACATTTTTAAGATTGGTTATCCTGTAGTTTGGTGTTAAATTGAAGTTGTTTGTTTTGAATTTAATTCTTTCATTTTTCAAAGGAAAAAAGGCAGCACTGCTGTGCTGATAGCTTACTGAAGTATGCCAGGATTTGATGTTTGAATTGAATGTTTGTTATCCCAAAATCTAGGCAAAATTATCTGTAAAAGAAGTCTTGGGTCGTTTTTTTAACATTTTTTTTTCAGGTCTGAAAGATGCTTTCTGGGTAGCTTTTCGCAATCAGATCGTAGAATATATTATACATATAATATCTTTAAGGCATACTGTTTCTGGGATTATTTTTAACACTATGTTACACTTCCAAGATGTATTGTGCTTAATGCAACCTGCTTATGATTATTATAAGCCTATATGTTTGCAGCAGCTAAATAAACTCCACATCAAATAAATTACTGCAGCAGTGTTATTAGGCCAGCAGCAATGTTAAGGACATCTGTTAACTCTTTTTCAAATGCCCTGTCCTTACTAGTTTATTCTAAACATCTCTGTTGTTAATTACTACTTAAGTACATGGAGTAGTTATTCAGACAGCTGTGAAGACCAGCTGAAGAGTCTGAGACTGATTTAGGTGCTGTTCTTAGCCGTGCTCTGGATGCCCCAGTGAGGGGGACCTGTAGCGTACTGGTTTAGGGTAAACGGGTAAATCAGGACAGGGCCCTGGACAATGGATACCTCTTTTCATTATTGTAGTTACAGCAATAGGTGTTGCTCTATCCACGGAGACGTAATCTCAGTCAGCAAGGCACAGTCTGAGTGACTTTCCCTACTTATACCCTAGAAGTCAAACTTTTTGTTATTAGAGCTGGTGAAAAAAATTTGCAATGAAACTTGCTCTGTCACAAAATATTTTCGTCAAAGATAAAATGTTTAGCAAAAATACATCTGTTTCAAAAACATATTTGTCAAGAAGGTTTCTCAGCTCCAAGATGACATTTCTAGTGAGAAAATGAGTCTATTGCTGAGTGGTAGCAGCCCAGATCTGGGAGATGAAAGATGAATATAGTGCTTTAGCCACTGGGTTGACGAGTCTCTGCCACTCGTGTTTGTCATAACCCAGAATGAAAACATTGTTGAGAATCGAAATGTTTTCCAGCTTAGTCTTTATTATGTGGTAAAATGTTGCACATTAGAACCCAATTCCTAGTTCTTTTAAAAATAATTTATTTCCATTTGAAATTCATGTGAGACTAGAAGCTATTTTGCTACCTGGCACCAAGAGTGGCCCAGGTCTTGTAATTTAGTGAATTGCAGATGCTTCATCATGAAAACAAACAGGATGCTCTTTTTTCAAAGGTTTCGAGGAACTTAAGAGAAACACTGGTAAATTAAAACAAACAAGCAGTAATGAAAGGACCTTCAGAAATTCTCTACAGTCAGTACCTAAAAGGTTTCTATTGGGAAGTTTGCCAGAATAGTGTGAATGTGTGTAGCTTTTCATCAGTGTTGGAGGGAAAATAGATGCAAAGTAAGGAATGGTTGTTAAGTGTGTTTCATTTTTGTCATCTGAGCAACGTCTGATTTTCAAATTACAGTCTTGCCTCTCAGTGTGACTGAAGCAAACCTGTAGTACATACTTACAGTATTGCCAGTTGGAGCATTTTCTCTCGCTCATTACTACAGCAGTTGGGTTAATCACAAAGCGCACGTGGCTCATGGCAGTGTGTGAGGCTGTGGAGGATCACAGCTCGGATAGAAACCTCTTGTTAAATGATTCACCCGACAGACGGGGTGACTGAAGACGGGACTAACTGTCTGCACAGGGTACAAGTTCCAGGTCGCAAGATGGTTTTATCCTTTGCCCTGGTTCTCCTTGGCGGGACCCCGGTGCCAAGCGGAGCGCTTGCCCTGCGGTGGCAAAGCCCAGCGGCTGCTGCTGGCCCTGACCAAGTGCTTCTCCCATAGCAAGATTCCCACATGTGCTCCCTAGAGTCTGTCAGATAAGATCATGGGTTGGCCAACTTTTATTTATGGGCCAATGAATTATGCAGCTGGGGTAATTAGATGTTTTTGTTTTGTGAATCAGGATTATGCTCCTGGGGTGCCAACCTAGGAAAGTCTGTGAAACTGCATAATAAAAGTCATTTTTATGCAGAAGTGGAAATATTTGAATACAAAAGAGAAGAGGGGGGCAGGGAGCTAATGTCCTCATGTATTGGGAGAGGAAAAGTGAACTGTAAATTCTAGTTGTTATTCATTAAAGAAAGCTTTTATTTCTCTTGCATTGTATAGGGAAGGAAGAGACTGTTTTAGCATAATCTCCAAAATAAGTACTTCTCTCTTCCCACAAGTAGAGCGATAAAATACAGATGCTTTTGTGTAGTTGCAAAACATGTATGGAATTATATATGTATATTCAGGGACTTTGTATTGTGTAATAAGACCTTGATTGCAACTAAATTCAACATTCTTTAATTAAACGGTATTTTCCATTATATGCTTCAGTTGCATATTTTGAAAGACATTTGAGGAAGCAGACTATATGTAGTTTTG
Source organism: Ceyx melanurus (assembly GCA_024611195.1). Lineage (NCBI taxonomy): Eukaryota > Metazoa > Chordata > Aves > Coraciiformes > Alcedinidae > Ceyx > Ceyx melanurus. The sequence goes on along the minus strand of JANHGL010012282.1, from coordinate 57,614 downwards.
ACTTCTCTAACCTACATGCCTTATGTTTGTGCCTCAAGATAACATTGAATAACATATTTAAACTACTCATGTGTGAAAAAGCAAAATTATATCTCAAACCGATTTCTTCACACATTCAAAAAATTGAATTCCCCTTTTGTTCCAACACTAAACAGAAATCAGAAGAGAAACAATGTTTATCGAAATGATAGAGAAGATATAAAAGTGAAGAAGATACAAATACTTTTAATGAGAAGGGATTATACTATTTTCAAAAGCTGATCATTTTACAAAGGTATTCTTTCACAAATGTAGTTTTCATCATGTTGGCATTACAGTCTGGCTCAGTTGATAATGAGACAGAGAAGTTTACTGAGCTGTTATGATTTAATATTTGAGTTGAATCTAGATATTGTGAATTAGTAATTGGTGATAACTGTATTTGATTCTTTCTTCAGTTTTGTCACCCGTAAGAACTAGTACTGTCAAATGCTAATGCTTTATTTACATATAATAAAAACTAGAGGTGCATATATTCTCTTGGCTATCATTAGTATTTATTAAATATACATGTATGTTTTCCATCTCTCTGTGTATGTAGTAGTTTTATATGTGTATGTATAAATTATACCAAAGCCATGGTCTTTCATGGATTTTAATTAGAATGTAGCTGTTATTTGAGTTTTTGTAAACAAGGCAGCTTCAAATTTGAAAGCAGTTCGCCAGATGAGCTGCTCTTGCAATCCCTAAAATTAAAGCTTAGACTTTCAAAATCCAACATCTATATGAAGTAGAACTTCATGACATGGGATGCAAGTCTTTAAAAAAAAATAAAACCCACACCAAAAAACCCAAACTAAACACAAAATCAACAGCAAAAACCCCAATAATAATAAAATTTCAAATATCCTCTCTTGAATCTGTCCAGTTTTCCAAACTTTGGGGAGAGCTTGTTTTTGCACTAAACATGTTGTTTTTCAGTGTGATACTACTGTTTTGATTATGTGGGTAAGATGGTAAGGTGTAATGTTGCTGTTTGTGCATAACCCAGATTAGACCCAGTATGCTTCATAGTGTAAGCTGATTAGAGACTTGAATCAAACATTGAGCTTGAACTCTGCTAAAAACCTGAAGGTAGCCCTTGAAAAGTAGTAAGTCCACTGTAGATCCACTGAAGGTGTGGTGCATGTTCCTAAAAGATAAGACCATAATTGAAACTAAGTTCTTTATGAATGAGTATGTAAAGTATAGTACAGGATCTTGAGTGGTATTTTTCAGAATAAAGAATGTTCTAGTTACTGATTTGTCTTATTAACTGGGGGGGAAAAAAGCCTATAGTTTTGAATGAATTAATTGTTGAACACCCTGACCAACTTCAGTCATCTGTAGAGCAGTGAATGCTTCTGAAGAGCAGCATAATCCTGCAATTTAATTTTCAAGGAGTAAGTAGAAGCCAAGATGTAAGAACTGTGGCAGTTAGTGGGAAAAGCTGATACAGGATTATCAAGGTTAGAGTTCAGATAGAACAGATGGTAAAATAGTTTATAACCTACTGTACCATATGTTATTGCTGCACATATTCAGGTAGCACATTATGTGTACTCTGTGGAAAGACCAGTGATCCTAATACAGGTTTTTAGAACAAAAAAGCTCTTGAAAAACTGATTTCATCATTTCAGGACAGGTTAACGAGAAAGCCACAATTGGTTAAACTGCACAACAGAACTCGCTATTCCAGAAAGAGATGTTAAAAAAAAACGGGCATAGTATGCAACTGTATCTTTGCTAATTCACAAAAAATAAAGCTTGTATTTCAGGAAATCTGTTTCAGGCTTGTTATACTTGAATTTCTGGGGAAATTATTTAAAGAAAAAACAAATTCACACCAGTTGAATTCAGATCATTAAAAACAGGTTATGATTTGATTTATGAGTTTTGTAACTTAGTCAAGGGCCAGATTTTCCATAGAATATGCTGTCCTATTAAGGTGCCAATGAAGGGATAAATTTCTCATTGGAAACAACTGGAGCCTCATTGAATTAGAGTACTGCAGAAAACCTTGACTCATCTTTGCTGTTATTACTCAGAAGTGTTTTAAAGAATCTGCTGTGACATAGTGAAAATAGGAAGGTAAAAGACAAGAAAGAGAAAAAAGGGTTAAGAAAGTCAGAAGTACTGGGAGAAGAAGTGGAATGGTAGCAAAGAAGAAAAATGAAGGCAGAGAGTTGTGATTTGGAGTGGTGCTAAAGAGCCTCTGGGCCTGAGATTCATCTCGCATTTTATAATGCTCATGTTGTGTTGTATCATAATGCACTTGCTCCTACTAGAGCTCACTGTTCCTCCTCTCTCACTGCCAGTGGTAAAAATAGGCCAGTAGCATCATTCCATACTACTGAGCGCATTTTGAATCCCACGTTGTTTTTTCACTTGCCCCTCTAATTAATTTAGTAATCCTCTTCAGCGCCTGTGCGTGCGCAGGCCGGGCTCTGTCTGCTCCGCTGCTCTGCCCTCAGCTGCTCGGCTTCTCACGTTGCTGATGATTGGCTGTGCCAGCTCCCTTCCAAAGGCAGTGAATTCAGGACACTCCACTGCCTTTTGTTTAACTTTGCCAAAAAAGAATCTTATCACAAGCCTCTGGTTTTGGCTAGCATGTTGGGAAAGGGTTTTCTTCAGTAGCTGCAACCCTTTTTAAATCTAACATTCAAAGTTGTTTTATTTTGAGAGCAGTTGGGTACGAGAGATGTGTCAGTTTATACATTGATCATTGTCAACTGTTGGGACCTGTTAGTAATAGCTATTCAATATGTATCGGATGAGCCAGGAGATTAGATTATTTTGTGTCTCTCCTAGACATTTCCTATTTTGTATTATGTGTTTTAATTAGACATGTACATAATGGTGTCTTTTTTTTAATGTATTTTAAGTAATTAGCAACTATATATATTAGGACTTTTCTAATAAAGGAAGGGTGGTGATAATAGTGATATTTACTATTTTTTCTTTTTTTTTTTTCTTGTAATCTGAGTGGTATCCAAACTTATCAGGATAGTAAATATGAGAAGTTAAAGAGATATGTGTTAGAGCTTTAACATCTGAAAAAAAAAAAAGTTTTTATACATCACCATGTCTCTTCTATGATCATTTGTAGATTGAAGAGATTCTTTTACTTATAACTATTGCTATGGGTTGCTCAGTCATTTTATTACAGCAAGATACAACTGGTTAAATGATCTTTTTGAAAGTTTTTGTAATGCATTTAATCCCACTTTATAAAAAGGTGGTTCTGGGGTAATTGTGAGAGTGTGAAAAGGTTAACTTTACAAAAAAACAAGGAAGTTTCGGTTTTCCCAAATGGCTTAGTTTGATATTCAAGGTTTCTTCTCTGTTGCTGACTGTGTTGAAAGTAAGTATCTAAAAGGTTTGTTGTTTGCTTTGTGGTGAAATGGGGTGGAGGAAAAGAAGAATTTGTGAATTCATTAAGTAAGGGGATTACAGGGTTTCTAAATTGATAGAACAAGGTTTAATTTGTTGGTATAGTGTTTGTAAGTTAAACTGATCTGCTCTTCACTCAAGACTTGTCTGTCTTATTTTGTCCAGTAGTGGAGAAAAAGGAAAAACTTGGATTGACATTAATGTTAAGAGGACAGTATGAAGCAGAGGGTTTTGGTGTGGTTGTGTTTGTCAGCAGATTAGTTTGCAGTCTGGAGGACAGAGAGCAGTCAAGAGGTGGGGAGATGCACAGGTTGCGAAGTGTTACCTGCTTTGAGTCTTGGAGAAGTGATCCTGACATGGAAGAGAGAGGCAGGGCACTGAAAAAGGGACCTGAGAGTACAGCATGATAACAGCACCTGGTGACTGACATGGGAGGGACTGTCTTTGTAATGTAGAAGGGGAGATGAAAGAACATACTGAATGAGGGCTTCTGCTACTTTACTGATGTCTGCAGAAAAGAAGCCTCACCTCAGTTCCATTTTGGAGCGATTCTTCCAAAAGTTATTTGTGCTGATCTGGTTTAAGTTTTTCAAATATTTTCTGAACAAACAAAACCACCAACTAGCTTAAAAAGAGCCAAGAGTGAGAATTAACTGTAAGACACAGAAATGTTAAGAAATCAAGAAATAAGTGGCTAAATGATTCAGTGACTTGTTCCTGCTGAACTCAATCATTTCTCCCTAATGTCTGAAATGCACCAGGCCTTGATTCCATTCCATGGTATTTACAGCAGTAGAAACGGTGTGAGCTGTCTTCCCCATTTCATTACAAATGTTCACATCTTGTTTCCTCTACACTGGACTGTCTTCTGACAATGTGTTTATCCTGCAAGCTGAAGGTATTAGCATTTAGGGCTTAGCGTTATTGCCACTCAATCCAGAGATAACCGCATTGTCTGCTTTGTTTTGTTTTATTTAATGGCCTGGGTGTATGAATTAGGGCCATATACTTCCCGCAATCCTCACAAGAGCCTCTGGTAATTACAGGGAAAGCTTTACACCACTGTCTGTAGATAGTAACTGATCTATAAGCAAACTTTACACAGGAATAAAACATGCCAAGAGCTGGTAGATCTGTTGCTATTTTTGCCCTTTGTTTGGCAAGTGGTGCATAAAGTCACTTGATTGGCACTTGCACAATTGCTGGGAGTGTGCAAGATGGCCAACAGTTGCAAATGTAATTATCGTAAAGTCTGGGTGTTATACATCATAATTAGGCTTAAGAACTGGAAGTCAGTTGAGATGAATGAGGGCAATTCATGCTCTCAAGAGCTGAGAAAGTGATTTTGTGATAGATTTTGCATTTCTAAGTTTTATTTGGTTCTTTGTTTTTTGTGTTTGGTTTGGTTTGGTTTTTTCCCACAAGCATTAAGATCTTGATACCTTTCTCTTTATCTCATGCTCTCCCCCCTCTCCCATAGGAGGATTGGCAATATATGAAACAGCTGTATGGTATCTGTGTCTCACCTTAAACAGGTGAGATACAGCTAGTGTGTGAAGTGTCACAATGCACTTCTCAGTGCTGATTTTTATCCATCAAAACCAGCTATGAATTAATCCACTCCCCCCATGGTTACCCTGTCCCCTACAGTAGTGCTGCTCAGCATGTCTCCACTGGGAGATCAAAAAAGCAACCTTTACCAGATAGAAATTATGTCATTTTAGGTAACTATTTAAACAATTAAATTTTACAATTACATGTGTCTAGAGATTGAAGAATGTGAAGAATATTTTAATTATTTAAAGTTTCTGATTAAATGAAAGTCACAATCATACACGTTAGTAAACAAAGCACCACCCACTGTGTAAAACTGAGATATTTTTGAACTAATGTAAAGGATTACAAGAGAAAATTCAGATGGGAATAAAATATGACTTCAGGAAAATGTGAATCCTGCAAGTTAGGCTCTAGTGTTTCTCCCAGAGTTGGTTTGACGTTTCTTCACTCGCAGTGTACTCCCCCAGAATATAGGGATGTATAGCATGAGTGGGCTGGAGTAGGATGGGTGAGTCTTTAAAATAAACCAACCAAACAACAAAACCCCCTGAAAAACACATAACCAACAACAACAACAAAAAACCTCAACACAACAAACAAAAACAAAACAAAAACAACAAAGAAACAAAACACAAAACCAACAATGCTAATCAAAAATAACCCAACCCCATTATAATATTGGAAGATGAGAAGGGAAAAGCACCAAAAAGCTTGAAAAATAACAATTAAAAAAAAAATTGGTAGGATTAGTATTTCAAAGGGAGCAGCACTAATAGAAAGCATGGGAGGAGAAACATTCCAAGCAGAATCAAAATATGTATATGATGGAAACAGAATATTCCACTTATAATTACCATAGTAAGAATGCAGCCCAAACTTTTGAGTTCTTGATCAGGTAAAATTGTCATTGCTTTTAAGTCCAAGTAAGGCAATGAATTGCAGTAGGTGTGAGATGTTTGTAGATCAAGATGTTGGCAAGATCCATAGCTGCAGTGAAGAGCAGGTCCATTAACAAAGTAAATGAAAAGATCTGGAGCCTTCACCACTGAGTAGACTGCTCTGTGTGTGTGTGTGTGTGTGTGTTTGTGTTGCAAGCAGTCAGAGGATAGAAGGCATCTGGTTTTATTGTGCACTAGGTGAGGAGTGAGGGATACAGAAAGATCTTTGAAAGGTCTCCCCAGGATGCAGAGCTGTATCCCTGCACAGAAAAAAACTGGGTTTTTTTCTCACATTGCTGCAGTGATTATTCAGAGATCTGCATTGATAAATTAAGAAGTTCCTTGTAATCTGCTTTCTCCCTGAGAATGAACTGTTGAGGACTTGGAAGTTGAACACCTCTCTCCCTTGAGCAGGTAAATGTCATAGCCCATAGCTGCCTTATGCTGCATCTGCATTATTTATTTCCACTGGGGCAGACTTTTCTTCCCAAAGTGTTTCTCAGTGAGACGCTACAGAGCCTGCCCGTTGCCTCTGCTCTCATTCAGTCTGGGAGGGTACACACTCTCAGAAGGAAGGAAAAGGTGGTCAGGTTGGTAAGAGATGCTGAGTTCTCTCACCTGGAAGTTTTTGGTGCGATGCTGTTCTACAAAGCAGGTTTTCACTGATAATAGTACTGCATATGTGATGGTAAAGGCTAAGAGCAGGTACAAATAAAGAATTCTTCTTGTAATGGCAGCCTATTTCTTTGGGTTGAAATAACATCATGGAGTTACTGAAGAAAAACTTTTCACTGTTTCCATGTCTTAGTGTGATTTACCTTCCTCTTATTATTTCTTAACATAAAAATTACTGCATGCTGTCTTTGAAATGTTGCAATTGTGTTGGTATTTGAAGTACTTGTAAATACTTGTGCAAATCGGTTTTTCTGATGTTTGTCTGCAGGGTGAGGTGTGTGTTTATGTGCCCAGGGGAAAAGAGATGCATTTGCATCCAAGAGGGTGTAGGGTGTAGCAAGTGAACCTGTGCCAAAACCGAGTCTGGAGGAACAGTTGCACTAAAATAGTACAGGATAAAAATGTTTGGAAATGAAAATAACTAGCTTCCAAAGAAATCATGTTATTTTCTGAAGAATTATGGTATTTTCTGAAGAAATCCTCCCTGTAAATGTTGCTGGTCTGAAGGCCTAAATTATAGCTTTTGGTGATGAATCTTTCTAAATACACTTTAAAGTCACCATATTGTGCATATGAAGATGCACAACCTTTTTGTACCTATAACTATAATTTTGTATAGTATTGTTAATACTTTGACAAGCAGTTATTACTTACTGTTCTGTACTTAAGGGGAATACTGATTTAAGGATGTTTCAGCTCTCATTTAAACCAGTGAAATCATTACTGTTAGTCTCAGTAGGTGCTGGATGAAACCCTAAATTTCATGGGACAGCTAATCAAACATAGTATTATACCTGTTTCTCATGTACAAAGTGCCTCTCAGGCAAAGATCTAATAGCACTTTATGCCAGTAAACACCATTGCTGCAGAATATTTCTTACGATCCACAACCTCTTATTCATAAGAGCAGACGAACAGATGCCTCGTCTTCCCTCTCCTCTTCAGGATGTGGAGGTCGGAGACAAAATTCCTGGTGTTTTTTTACTCTGCAGATAGCTTTGAATTGTTACTCTCTGATTCCCACTTTCAGACTTTGGCTTGCAGTGTGAGTGCCATGAGGATGTGCCGCGTAGCCTGGGAAGAAAACCAGCAGATCTTTTATCTTACTGCCTTGTCTGTCTGGGTCACAGAGAAGCAATAGCCGCAGTTCAAGACTGTGTTCAAAGGAGTGATGTCAGGACTGGATTGTTTTCTGGTGAAGGAATGATGGATAAAATATTAAATGCAATCTTCTATTTGCCCTTATCTTTGTGTTTCCTGACAAGAATATTGTACTGTATTTTCATGCCTGGAGAATTCAAAGCTAAAGGTATACAGACTTGAGAAGAATTGATTCAATTTTTCAACAGTGGAACTAATTATTATAAAAATAAGTGTAGATTTGTTACATGTGCTTTGTTATGTGAAATAACTTCTGTCTCAAGCAACTAGCAGCGCAATTTTGAGAGTTACTTGGTTTAATTTTCATACACCTGCTGCAGTAATTTTATAATTTAGTACACAAAGCCATTTTAACTTTCTGAGCAGTAGGGGAGTTTGTCCATGAAAATTTCAGAAGAGGTGTGTCTGTGTGTCTCAGTCCCTTTTCCCAGTAGCTTCTAAATCTTTCAGGAAATAGTTTACAAATCTGGTGGTGGGGGGCAGAGGTAGGAAGGAACTTGATATTTTAAGTCCCTGTAACTTCCACATGAGCTGTTGGGTGCAGGAGGGAGAGACGCTGCTCTCGCCAGCAAGGAAGACGCTGCTGTATGAGCTCAGCGAGCTTTGGGGTGAGTTTGGCTTGGGGGCCACATGTCTACTGGATGGCTGATGAGCTCCTGCAGCCTGGTGGGTCATCCACCCCCTGGGACAATGCCTGCCTAGCTGGAGGATGGGAGAAGATACAACTGTGAAGTGTTCTGAAAGCATTATGGAAAAGGTGAAGTTTGTGAGGCAGGGAAAGTTTTTAACAGGTGGAGGGTAGTGGCAGACTGAGAATATTTCTGGAGGAGGTAAGAGGGATGAATGCTTTGTAGAGGAGCCAGGTTTATTGTGGTGAGTACCAGAGAAATGCGAGACATGTCAGAAAGGAGGCTTCATTGGCTTCTACGTGCATAGGACTATTTATTTTAATTTCTGCCCTGTCACTGTGAGAGTGTGTTTCTTTGGCAGATTCTTGTATATTGACCTAGTGATCTACCAAGTGTTTGGTCAGAATTTTATTTTGAATAAATAAATACGGGTTTTCTGCTGCTTTTCTAAGAGCATAAATATTATTATGCTCTTGGAAAAGCAGCAGAAAAATAATGAAAATAGCAAACAGGCTGAGATAGGTGGCCCAAATATTGTGTCACACCTAACATAATTTGGAGTTACTTCAAAATGCCCATACTGAACTAATAAATACTCTGAATCTTCTTCTTAGACCATGATTTCAAGCTAGGTAGCTTCCAACAGTTGAATTAAGCTTGACAGCCGAATGGTGTTACTTCAAGTAGTGTAGGCGATGTACACACCAGTTGTGTGTATCTGAACTGCACTAAAGTAGCTGGATTCTGACTGTTTCAATGGGTCTTAGATTACAGGTTAACAGAGAACACGGCACCAGGGCATTTTTCCACATTCCTGCATTTGATTTTTCATTAATTGATTTTCCCTTCAGCCCTGGCTGGGAGCGAGTGCTGGGGGGGTTCTTAGCAAAGCCTCATCATAGCCCTGTGAGGGACAGGTGGAACACAAAATAATTTGCTTGCTCTCTACTGTCCTTGCTGTCCTGTGGGATGCACAGCTGCCAGGTCAAGGCAGTCACAAGTCACCTTGGTGTGTTCCAAGAAGGTAGGATTGAAGCAGCAGGGGGAAGAGGAGAGAAAAAGATGGAAGGCATAAGAAGTTGCTCTATAAGCTGTATGTGAGTGATCTCAAAATGAAGAGGCAGAAAGAGTTCCTATATAAATTAAATGTGTGTTTTTCTGGCCTGGAACATCTTAATTTCCCCTTATATTATAAATAGAAGTTCACTAATACAAAAACTAGTACAGTTGTATAGTTGAGTGGTTGTGATTTTCCAACAGCTTGGGTGTGGCAGGCCAGGAAATAAAAGATGTAAACAATTTACAACCATTTTTTTTTAATTAGAGCTTTTATCTTTGTGGCTCTTATTAGTTACCATAGATACAGACAACCAGGGCTTGTTTGGGTTAATGAAAAGTCTGTCTCACTGATAAAAAAGTGACTTTTCTTGAGAAAATTCTGCATTACTTCAGTTCCACTATTCTTGGCAATTAATTTTAACTGTGCTTGCATTCATTTATATCATTTTTTAAAAAGTGACATTTAGTAGTCTACATTTTTTATATAGCATCTGCAGAATAATTCTGAGTACAATGCAGTGCTGAGCAAATTGATCTTTAATTTTAATTGGAGATGATACTGATGGATACAAATTACTGTTCTGTCAGTTTACAGATGTGCTTCTGCACTTCCTACCATCATTCTTACAATTTTTTCCACCTTGTAAAAACAATTTCAGAACATTATCTGGTAACCAATTAGCTCATAAATGCAATTATTAATGTGTACAGCTTAATGTTATGATATTGCATTAAGTATATGGTCTTCCTACATAGAAGTTCAGTATCCCAAGTGATAAATGCAATGACTGTGACTTACCAGATCTTCATTCCAGCTACTCTGTCCAAATAGAAAGCAGTTATTTGCTGTAAATGTACCTCAACTGATTCAAGAAATGATTTTATATGCTGAAAAAAATGAAAAAAAAATTTTCTGCAAACACTTGGTGTGTGCAGGATGGTTCTAGTCCGGTATACTATGGACAGTAGTTTTGAATGGGTTTAAGGTGGCTCCATTTCTTACCAGGTGTGTTTCGTCACTGTTCAGGAACTGTGGTCAGGATGACTTGAAATAAGTATTACTTGGGGCGGGGGAGAGAGACAGGTTGATTTAAGGTAAATGTATATATGGTGATTTCTTGGGGAGCCAGAAACAGTGGCAACAGCTCCAGCAAAGTGGATTCACGGCCAAGAGTGCAGGTGAAAGGCAGCTTAAGGCAGGGACCAGTTCCAGACCTGTGGAAGATAGAGTGCAAGTTGAAATGATGGTATTAGATTGAGGAACGCAGAGTGGTTTGGCATAAAGGCTGAATTCAGAGCACTACTAAATAAAAATAAATGGATCGTGCACTGAGGGTGGGTCTGGCTTCAGCATGGATGAGCAACCCTTGCAGCTGCAGCACATGCTTTTCCTACTAGCAGTGAGGCTAGGTGGTAAATCAATTAATCTATTAACAAAAACTACTCGGTACTGGAGAAGAGAATGCCCCAGATCAAATACAGTGCTCAGAGGCTGTGGGCTTCTCCCTCTCTTGCCTGCAAGCTTAACCACGTTCATTTCACTACACTAAGCCTTTGGGGTTTGTGGTTGCAAGAGAATAGCGTTTGTCCCACTACTGTAATTTAATAAGTGGGTATGTGAGAAGTACCTGGAATGGTGTAGTTCTGCAGGGAGCCTGCCTGCTCCTACACAGAGAAAAGCAACTGAGGAAACAGTGCCAGGTCATTCTCTCTATGTATGTACCATGTACTTTTCCCCTACAGTCTGTCAGTAGTAAAATTACACTTAACTGTATTTTTAATAGCTAGAATCAAGATCCTAGAGTATTTCCTGATGAAAGGTAGGTTAATAGCAGCAGTAAGTAAATTAGGTTTTTTAAAGGTTTGCCAGATGTTTTAAGGTTTGAAAAATAACTTCAACTTTTTTAGAGCTAAAATTTTCCGAGAACAGATAATTTTACTAGAAATGAATTGAAATTAATGAAAACAGTGGTCTCCTAGGGATGAAAAAAGGGGTGGAAGTGTGCCTATATCAGGTGTCAGTTTTAAACTCAAGTGAGACTGCAGAGTCTGTACATTATGTCCTTTTGGTTTCGAAGTATTTGGATCACAGTGTTCTCAGGGGCGGTTTGTGAATTTTGTCTCTCTACAGAAAGCCAGGATGAGGTATTCAGTAATTCAGTACCTTGAAACAACAAAAAAGTACTTAACATAGCATCAGAAAATAGTATACTTATGTTTGTCTTCATCATCACATAATGCCTGAGCCTTTTTGAGTTCTCTGTTTAATTTTCCATCTCTGGGCTGAGTGTTGGCTGTGTTGTCCAGAAAGATTGATCAGCATCTCCCCTCAAAGGGCCTTTCTCTGCAGTACAGCCAGAGGAGAGTTGGGGTCCCTGTGAGCCTGGCAGCTGGAGAGGTTATTGCAGCAGCAACATCCTGATAGACCACTCACCTCTTTCCAGTCCTAGACCCAAAACAGGGAGTAGGATGATTCACAGATTTGATACACTAAAGATGGCTTTATCTGCTGCAGGTAGTTTTGCCCTTAAAAGGGTCCTGAAATTTAACTAGTCAAATATATCTTCAGTTGAGTGTAGCAGGAGACTCGGACATATTTGTCCCGAGTTGTAAATGAACAGGATTTAGCCTCATTTGTGTGTTCACTTGAGTTTCTTCACTCGGGCTAATGTGGGAAGACTCATAAGAATAGGGGAGAAAAAAAAAAGGAAAAATGAATCTCATTTCAGATTTAGGTTCATAATAATCAATTTAAGATGTTTAAAATAATCCAGCAGTGAGTAGTTGTAAACCTGAGATTACGAGTCAACTCTTTGCTGTTGCAAGACTTTTGACTTTGCTGTGTTTTCTTTTGTAGGGCCTCAGTGTGTGTGGTGGAAGTCAGGCTGGCCTGGGGACTCCTTCGTCCAGGCAGTATGCACGACAGAAAATAACTCGCGTAAATCTCAGGGACTTCATCTTCTACATGGAACAGGAAAGAGAAACAAGCCATTCTCTCCTGCTCTATCGAGCTCTGCTTAAATAAAGCCAAGAATTGTACTGATTTCTCCATACAAGAAGCTCAACTTGCATTGAAAAGCTGTCATTTTAATGTGCCTTCTATTTTTTTCAGAAGTCAACGTTCCAGTAATTTTGCTTTGTAAAATTGTCAGACACATGCAATAATTTCCCTTTATTTAAAAAATATATATATAAAAAGAAAAAAAAAAGCAAAACAAAAATGTGCAAAAGGTTTGACGGTGTTCAATCTGCAGCTATAAGCAGCATCAGAGCCTTGCTCCATCTGGCCATTGTACAGCAGGCTGGGGAGGGTGCTGGTGGTTGGCGATGGGCAACTGCAGCAGTGGCTCCCTCTGGCCGTCTCACAGCAAGGCCTGGGACAGGTATAGAGGACTGGGACCTAGCTGTGGTGTTAACCTGTATTCACTTGACAGTGCTGGTTTTGTGTTCTTTTTAGTTTTGCCAGCACTGTTTCCACTGACTAACCATGGTAATACCTGTTGTTATTTTAGATTAGTTATAATAGCAATTTTTTGCACAGCTAAGAGAATAGACACTGCACACTCTTACAAATTTTATATATTTAGGATTTTTGCTTTTACTGCACAGCTCCTCTCTTGAGCCTTTTGCTGAACCAAATCCTAAGTATATAAAAATCTGTGTTTGGGTCCCAGCTGAGTTACATTGACTAGCTTCCAGTTGTTTTCTCAATCTCTTCAACCTTTTGCACATTTATAGGAACTGGTTAGTAACGTGAATCAAAGTTGGGTTTTATTTTCCAAAAAAAAAAATAAATCCTGATTTATTTATTGAAGAGTACGGTTTAACGGTGGTTTTAAAAGAGAGTATTGTTCAGTAAAGATTTTAGAGTATTCTATATGGACTTTTAAAGTCCTTGTAAAGGCAGTTCTTGGGGGCCGGCTGCACTCAGAAGCAGGGGAGCAGAGGAGAGCAGCGCTGGCACAGGGCGGGCAGCACTGCGGCACTGGCCAAGCCGCTGCCTGGGACGATTGGACCTGCGGACTCCGGTCCGAGAGGCTCATGAACGTGCATGATTTTCAGCTTAAGGAGTAGTTTTAAGTACTTAAAGGAGGGATGAATGCTTTTTAAATGCTTTGCTGAATGGGAATTTAAGGGACCCACACCAAAGCCAAGTGAAGTTAGTGTGAGTCTTTTAAATGGGCATGGTATAGGAGAATTAAGCAGTTAAGAGGGCACAAGGTGTACTTCAAAAATAACAGTATTACCAGTAACCATGGAAGGGAGACATTTGCTTATTTATCTTTTCAATTTTTACTATGTTATGCTTGCCACTTTTTTGAGGCAGTATTTTTTTTTTTTATGGGAAACCATAGTGAAAGCACAAATAGAACTATTTGTCCAATAGTTTTAAAAACAAAAGTTTTAATTATTTTTTAAGGTTTATGAAAGGCAGAAGAAAATTTATACTGCTGCTATTTAGCCAAAAGATTATTCATAAGGTATTTAAGGCCAGGAAGTGTAAAATTATGTTTTAAATGTATTGATAATTTGTACATATTGTTTATAAAGGCATTGTGTTTATTAGAATTACGTTATTTTGATGATTTCTGTACATACTCGTAAATACCCCCAATTTGTGTGAAAACATACTCCCTTATTTGTACTTATTTTGTAAAGAAATAAAACAATTTACTAAAGTAACACATCGAGTGACATACAGTATTAATTTATCAAACATGAATTTCACATTGTTTTGTAGTTCTTAAGCACTGTTCAGAAACATTTTGCATTAAAATATTAACAGAATACCCACAAAGAAATACTAGAACCAAGTACTTCAATGTTTTGTTGTGCTGATTCTTACCCTTTGTTAAACCTCTAATAAAATTGTCAGCAAACCTTGATGCCCTTAGTACGGCAAACGAACGCATTCAACGGTCGCTTTTTTGGAAGTGGTCAGTCCAACAAGCACAACAGAACATTCCCTCTCTTGCTTTCTTGCCAAGCCTTAGGAGCACAGTGGTGTCACAGGGTTGTACAGAAAGTGCCAGTGAGCACTTGTTTTCTTCAAGCCAGTTCCAGTGCTCAGCAACACAGAGTCAGGACAATTTTGTTCCATGGAGTTGGGTGACAAACCGGGATACATTTATTTTTTGGCCTTCCTAATGAAAGTATTTGCTGGCTGCACACCATGGCTCTGCTGCAGTTTCTATGGTGTTTTAGAACCTGTTTTAATGATGCTGAGCAATGTTCTTAATTAAGTTGTGTTGCTATGGTTTAAGGCCAGAAGTAAAAATTCAAATGGGTTTTTGCCGATACTACTGCCTGAAAATATAGGGAAATAAGCAAAAAAAGATATAAATGAAACTGTAATAAACTTTAAATAAGTGACCTGAAGTTACTAACTAAAAGAACATGTCCTAGCTTAACTTATTTTTTTTAAAGGAATATTTCTTCTAACAAAGTGATTGTTTCCACATCTCTTCCTTGTCTTAGTGCTATTTTGCAGTCAATGTTGTGATGTCATGGCTCAAACTTTCCATCTCAAGTTCACATTTAACTCAGCTGGTGCAGCCTGAGACCCTTTACAATGCCACCTTAGCAAGCTGCCCTATGTACTGGAACTGCTTTATTGAGTAGCAAAAGACAAACTGGTAAACACCAAACTGAAGAAAAACCAGCCAACCGCAAATACTTCCACTGTTCCACACAGATCTCAAAGAATCACTCTGCTTCCAGGCTTATGAGCTGCCATCAGGAGCTGGACACGCTCAGCGGGCTTCATGTCCAGTCCTACTGCAGACAGCCCCTGCTGACCTCAGGGAGGCCTGGCCTGAGGACAAGGGGCTGAACTGGACCCCTGTGTTTGTGTAAACGTGAGGTGTTCACCTTCCTGCCCTGGCCGAGAGGTGATGAGCAGGGAGGCTGCTGCTGCTGCCAATGCTCCCTGTTCAGGAGGGCAGGACAAACAGGTATACAGGGAAAAAATAAGAAGCTACATGGGTTGTTTAAGGATACTTTTCAACTTAAAGCGAACTCAATGTATGAAAGTAATAAATAAAACACTTTTTTTTTCTTCTTTTTGTAAGACATGGCTACATCAGGCTGAATGGAGCAACAGGCCGGAGGAGTCGCCATCAAAGAGTCTCACCTCTTTCAAACAACATGGGAGATACAGTGAGTGTTCCACCCTACTTGCTTATTTTTGATCATTTACTTTACAGAAATGTTTATGGCATGAAGTACTGTATAAGAAATGTGCATACACAAATACGTGACAATTATATGTTAAGTTCTTTACAATATTAAATGTATAATATACAATTCTACAGATATCTTACATACAAAGGTGAATGTTGTGCCATATATTCAAATATGGCGACGCCTAGCAACTTTAAAATGTCATACAAGTATAAAACCACAAAATAAAATAACTTTACAACTCTTTTAAAGTAGACAGATTTGCTTAACTGTTCTGCTAAGTTAGGAGGCCAACACATTTTGGCTAAGATACCCAGAAAAGATTTCTGAGTTGAGTAACCAAGGAGATAAAACCTGCAGAGGTCTGATTTTCCACGGACAGGTATCCAGCCCTTTCCAAAAATTAGACCCTTGCCTAGATCATACCTTGGATAATCAGGACAGCTCATTGCTTTTGAAAATACAAGTCTTAAATTAGGGTTTTTTTGTTGGTGTTTTTTTTTTCCTGATTGTAATCATTTGGCATTAAAGAATTGTTGACCACTTGATGCTCTGTCCCTTGTAGGGCCATATTTATGTGCATAAAGTGTTTAAAATTCAGCATCTACAACAGTATTCTATACATTAATGTGGGTGAAACTAAATTGTGATTAACGCATGAATTAGTTATTCAGGACCCAATCATGCTAAATAGCAAAAGACAGGATTTAGCAGAAGGCTATTTATAACCTTGCACCTGCAAACATGGTGCTGTCTCCTGAGTTAGGAAGCCCTGCAAACCAGAGTTGATACCAATTCATGGAAGGAGCAGTGACCTGCTGCAGACACCGGTCTTTGGGAGAGAGAAAATTACAGAGGGGGGCAGCTATGGACGAGTCTAAAATAACAGAGGATAAACAATCGTAACAAAAGGTGGCCTGCTTACGCTGGACAATGGCATTAGAGGGTTTTAACAGCTTTTTGCAAGAATTCCAAGCCCATAAAGAGCAGGCTTGTCCAAAATTCTTAACGTTTCCTTCTAAGTATGATCTTATAACGTGGTTAATGAATGAGTAACAAGGGGTGGCGGAGCTTGCTTGGCAGAACCATGCTTCTTTGATGATGCAAAATAACAGTTTCTGAGTCAAAACAAGACTGGCTTTAAGAGAATTACTGCTCCATGTTTGGTATGTGACCCTTGAGTGATGGTAGATGCATTTTATTTTGTGCTTCCAGATCCCTACTTTTGCAAATACTGTCACAATTGGCCTTGTCGAATTTTTTGTTGCTTTTTTGTTTCATTTGTGTGGGGTTTTTTAGTACTGAGCACCAGTTGACTATAAATCGGTCTTTTTCTGATTCGGGAGTCTGTCCACAGAGAGATATTTCAGTTGGAAATGTTGTATAAAAATAAGCCATTTGCTAGCACGAGTGAGTACAATCGCAGAAGTGTCAGGTAATGTCTGGAGGTGTAAAGCACGTCTGATATGGCGGAGGCGCGGCAGGCAGGGCAGACACTCAGTGCAGTTTCTCGGGTACCATCTTCCTCTCGCAGGCGCGTCACAGCGTCGGGGTAGCCTTGGAAAGGCTGTCGGAGCCGTTCCTCCCGCTCGTCTCTTCGCATTGCTTCAGTTGGTCTTTCTGCAGAAGTCCAGTCTCGGGTCAGGGGTTTATGAAGCTTTGCCTTTTTCACCACCACAGCTGTTCAGCCCAAAGTACATTCCCAGCAGGCCTGGTGCGCTGAGCAGGCTCAGGAATTTCATAGTGAAAAACAGACAACTGGTTTTTCAAATGCATTTCATGGCTGGCTATGTGACAGGTAGTTTCAGAATACCACTAATTGGCAACATAAAGTCAAAATCTGTTTGCTAATACTGTTTTGCAAATCCTTGGTGTTTCACATAAGGGACTATTAAACACTTCTACGGTTACAAAGGAGTACAGGTAGGGCCTAGTCCAGGGGTTCCTGTTTTATTCTGATTGTTGGGGTAGCTTGTGGTCGTCTGTCTTCACGACACAGCACGTATTCACTGAACTGAGAGGAATCCACCCCACCGCCGCACGAAGCTGCCACATTAAATCCCTTCTGAAATAATCTTTCGAGCACCTGCAATGTGGGGAGGGGAAAAATCAGATTAATATTTAGCAAATTTTAGTAATAAAAGCATTCAGGAGCACTGGATCTAAATGATGAATTTAGTCTTTTGACTCCTCATTGAATTAATATTATTCAGCTATAATTCTGTAACTTATTCTTAAATGACTACACTGTGATTAAAGTCTCGCTCTCAGCAAACCTCTGTAGAAAACAAAAATTAATCAAAGAAATAAGCACTCTGTAGAGCAGCTTAGTACATTACATAGTAAAACGCTGGACTGTTGTGATATTGATGCTATCTCTTACTGGTTACAGAAAGCAGTATCAGGTTTAAGTCGTAATAAAAAGCATCCATTATTCATAATATGAACGGCCTTAAAAAAAGGGCTGAAAACATTTCTCAGCTCTTCCTTGGCAGATGAAAATGTATTAGGAGTCTGAGTGACACTTCCACCAGATCTTCACGGAAATCACAGCTGTGATTTTCCGTCGCTGGAAGGGAGTGCTGCTTTCAGCAAAGCATGGCAGGGATGGGATGAAGAGCCAAGACATGGACAATAGGGAAATATTCTGGCTCGAGAAAAAGGTTAATTTGTATTGCCCAAATACGTATTTTCTCTTTCTCCTTCCAAAGAAAAGTTGGTGCAATTTAGATGCATGAATTTAAGGAACCCAGAGGCAACTTTAATTTCTGAGACTGTCACACAGCACATTACACCAGGATATACTGATTCCGGCAGCGCGATGGGGGCCGCGTTTTTGCGCGTGAGCCTGTTGGGTTCCCAGCAGAGCAGGGCACACACGGCTTTTCCCAGTGCAGGTGAGAGCAGACTCCAGATCCCACTTTGGCAGATCTGCCATACGAGATGCCTTGACCCCAGCCCAGCCACCACCAGCTCTCCTGATCCAGAGCAGTAGCCAGGAAAAGTGGTTCCTGTGTTTCTCCCCAGAATAAATGTCATCAGAGAGGGGTCTGTACTGTTCTGAAGTCCCACCCATGGTGCTGCTTCCATTGCTGCAGCGTACGGGCTGGGACATGGACCCTGGTGAACTCAGTACAGCAGCCTGGCCATGAGGCAGCCCTCTGCCTCCCGCCATAACAGGGACTAAGCTCTTGAAAAAGTTGTTCGCTCACCTCAAGAAATGTCTAAGCAACATACCCACCTTCAGACAGCATCAACTGGGACACTGTCATGGGTTTATGTCAGAGGAAAAAATATTTTTTGGTTTGTTTTCCTAGCCCTGTGAACAGCAGCAGTTACACCCACTGCACTAGGAATTAATAATCTTATGTTTCAAGGTCCAAGCTGACCATGAGAATGGTCTGCACAACCAGACTGCTGCCCTCACACACTGAGACCCACGTGAGGCCATGGTGCAATTCTTAGCACACTGCTTCTTTTGTCTGGATCTTGGCTTTGCATTCTCCAGAAACATCAGTTTGGAGCCTTTACTAAGGTTAACTGATTTCAGAAGGGCAGCTGCATTCAAGGTGTAACAGTGCAATGCACACCATGGCAGCAGCAGCTCTGCTGGCTTTAATCCATGGGAACCCTTCTTTGAGGGCTCCTGTGTTATTATCCATCTGCATTTTAATCCACGACTTGGCTTTTTAGGGGTAACTAAAGCCTTGTACTTGCTACCCTGGCTGCTAAGGACAGGCGAAGGAGCTGCTCTAGCACAGCTTTGCCTAAGCCATGCCAAATCTGCTGGAAATCAACTTGCCTGAGGAGTTCTGCTTCGCCTTGAGACACAGTGACTTAACTTTCTCAGAAAGTTGCATCTGCCAAATCTCTGACTTTTCCCCTCATTTTTATATAATTTATACTGTAAAAAAGTTGTAGAACTGAAAGATCAAAAAACCACCCCTGTGTATGAAAGAAAAATTATTGTGGAGCAATTAAAAGAAGGGACAGGAGAGTGGGTTATCAGAGAGAAATCTTACAGCTCTTACTTGCCCGGGCTGTAATGCAGCCCATAGGACAGACATGGAGTGCATACGCACTTGTTCCTAAGCAGAGAGGAAGGCAAAAGTCTGAGAGGGAGAAATTAGCATCATCACACTGCTGTTTCACAGGCTGGAGTGCATTTTTACTGTTATTATATATTCCCTGTTCCTAGACCTGGCAAGATGAGACAAGAGGCAACCAAGTCACAAGGAAGGAGGCTCCTTCAAACAGAGGATTGACAGGTAAGAAAGATTTCAGAAAGAGGTATGACTTCAGAATCATTGCTAAAAACTTTAAAAAAATCAATTTGCTTGTAAGAAAAAGCAAACAAGGGGGTGCCCTTGGCTTGCCTGGGTCCAAGGCTGTGGAATGCTGCATGTTAACATAGGAGTCTTCTTTACTGAGCCAGCTCTCTGCAAATATACAGCCCAGGTAGACATTACACCTTAGAGCACGGCACGCAGAACAAAGCGATTCATTTTTGCTACCTACGTGCTTGAAGGACTAGACTGCAGGCTATAATCTAGTGTTAAAAACCCTGGTATCATCAATTTTCTTAGCAAGAAACAAAACAGACCAAGTCCTGTAAACAATGCAGAGAATGTTTAAATATTGTAGAGTTTTAAGTGTGACTTGGACAAGGTTGAGCTCAGGTCTCTGGAGAAGGGCTCCCGAAGGCTGCTGCCATGTGTGCTGAGCACTGGTTTGGATCCGCCGCTGCACGCACAGGACTAAACGGCGTGTTGAACATGAACAGATTTAAATGCCATTTAGTGATTTTGGCTCGATTTGTATTATTTTTTCTGAAGGTAAGGTACAGGCAAAGGGAGAGCAGTAAGGGTCTGTGAATCAAATCACAGCTACACTCCTGTAAATATCCAAAGAGAATATGCCAAGAAGTGAGTATCAGCTGTGATTCTCCTATGTACAGGAGACACACGCACAATATTAAATAGAGGATTTATGCTAGCATTTAATATACTCTGTCTTTCAGTATTCTGAGCACATTTGATTTTGTTGGAAGGTTTTCCAAAGAGAAACTTGATACTTTCACTTATTGTATTTCATTTAAATTTTGCAGAGTACTAACGAATACATTCTTAATTATGAAGACTCAATGTTCAACATACAAAAGCATCATGGAATTTTCTCTAAGGTAAGCTCATGCATCTCACCAGAGCCTGTTGCAAGGAGCTGAAAAAAGGGTCAGTCTTAAGAAAACTCTGTACCTAGATGTAGTTACAAATGGGTGTTGAGCTACTTTCTGTTTTTGGCTGTCAATGTTGACATTGTTTGTTTTACATACACAGTTTTTGACACAAAACAAATAAAATACTTTCCAACGATCTGAAGAATTTATAAATACTGCAGTTGTGCTACCAAATGTACTCAGCAGGGCACAGGGAGATAGAAATGATGTATCCAGCAAACAGCAGGCAGCCTTACTATGCACTTGACGAGATTCTGTGGAAATGATTCTGCTCTTCCCACTACTACTCCTCCTAATGCATCTTCCTTAAGTCTGTGCATTTGCTTCACTGTACTTCCAACTTCTGCCTAATATTGTTTTGCCAAAAAAAAACCAAAACAAAACAGGAAGGGCAGCGCCTGTGTGCTGACCAGAGTCCACCAGAGCCAATGATAATTAGCTGCTGATTTCATCAGCCTTTGGTCTCAGAAACGCATAATTTTCCAGAAAGTGTTTGAAAACACTTTGTGTTAATTATATAGTAAAATGATGTAATTTAGTAAAATTATGTCATTTAGTAATATTATTTAAGCTGTAGACTCTTCGACAGATTTTTTTTTCACAAGAAGTTGCAAAGAGACTCTTTGAGTCTGTCTGAATTTTGACCGAATTCAAAACACCTTCAACTAACAATAATTAGCATTCAGCTTTTACTTCAAGCATGTTTCCTACCAGTCTGCCACTTTTGACAGAACAGCACTGAGTCCTAAGCCATGTGGGTGTCGAGCACTTTCACTGGCAATACTAAGCCCATCAGTGGCTCACAGGAACCCTTTACTGTTTCAGTTACTCTCCTTTCTCATGTGCATCCAGCTGTAGCACATGGGCAGCGTGGCTGAGACACGGACACACTTCCCTGTCCACTCACCTCAGCTAAACTGCAGCTGCTCCCTTCTCCACTCGGCGCAGTGATGAATTCAGCACTGATCCTGCTGTCAGCAAACAGATCTGCCTCCAACCCACCTCCAGCCTTCTATTTCTGGGGCAGCCCATTCTAAACCTTGCCAAACGTGAAATTGCTAGGGTTGTGGATAAATTAACCACAGGCATCGAACTGTTAAAGTTCAACCAAAGCAAATGCTTGGGAGTCTTGAAGCAAAAATTCCCCCAAATAGCTGGGTTTAGAATGGTTTCAGACAAAAGCGTCGTACACGGGGCAGGAGGGAATGCTGCCCCAAGGAAGGAGATATCTGTCAAATGCAGGTTATTAAAACACCTCCAAGCACCTTTACATACTCTGGGTAACTGCAAGTCTCCCAAAAATCTTGTCAACTGACAGCTTAGATGGAGGGAGCTTCAGCTTACTGTATAGTAACAACACAGGTAAGCAAGGCTCTAGGTACTTGCCTCCCAACCTGTCTGGCCAGCCTGTCCCATGGGCCAGCTCATCCATGAGCATCTGCCCACAGGGAAGTTTATGAAGACCACTAAGGCATTTCCCACAGCCCAGCTAACGACTGCAGCCACAGCCTGTCTGCAGGAGATGGTAACTCTGGAAATACTCCCCTATAGGCTGGTTTCACTTGCCATAATACAAGTATTTGCAGCATATTTTAAAGGCATACGTGCAAAATCCAAGAGCTGTGTTTTGCCCTTCTTAATTAAGGCACAAGTTAACAGCATCATCAGCACCAGTCCTTCTCCCCAAGGACAGCCACAGCACCAAAGCTTTGGCCATGGCAGCGATCCCTTGTGAAATGGCATTTCTTGCCCATAAGGCTACTGCCTAAACACAATCCACATATTTATTTCCCCTACCTTCCACCTATCTGTCCAGTTATCTTCTTTTGTTTCATATGTTTAATTTTAAACCTAATGTCAAAACTCTGAGTATAAAATGAAATACATTTTGTTTAAAATACTCTGGGCAATTTTTATAGAACATCCTTTTGAAAAAAAAAAAAGTGCAGAGATCAATTTTTTTAAGTCCATCCCGCAGGCACCATCATTTAATTATGAGTGAGACATAAATTATGCATTTACACATTGTTGCATTTTCTATAAAATGGTGTGGAGATTTTTTTTGTAGTTTTTGGAACTCTCTCTTTCTTCCTGGGGGCACTTTGGAGGAAAAAAAAACTGCTGCAGGCTATACATTGATGAAAAAATTAGCATTTATCAGTATAACACCATTATGAGACCAGCATGGCACTAACATACACAAAATCTAAATCTATTTTTCTGCTTAGACTTAGGAAAACCTGAAAGACTGTGATCTCACCAGGCAGAAAATGTCTCCTTACCATATAAGCACTGAAGGTAATTGGGCAGAAGCAAATAATCTGCATATAATTGAACAAGAAATAATAAACCCCCCACCCTAGCAACTGGAAGAGCCAGCCCCAAAAGGCCGTTACCTGCACTGAATTCAACCGGCAGTAGCCATTCAGGGGAAACCTGATGACGTGCGTGGGGTCCTGGTTCCAGCCGGCGTTCACGGAGTTGCACATCACATCCCCAGTCTCCGGGAAGATCTCTTCTATTAAAGCTTTCTCCCCACTCAGTGCAATCCTTTCCCCCAGATCTGGAGTCACTCTTACGACCAAGCAGTCACAAGGCTGGAAATGTTTCCTTTGTTCTTTCTCTTGTTTCCATCGCTCAAGTTCCTTAATCATTGGCTGCAGCTGGTAATACTTTGCTTCTTCATATAAAAGATTAAAGTCCTGGGAAAAGAAAAAAAAAAGAGGGAGAAAGAAACTAGAAATGCTTATAGATCTCTTTTAAAACTCAATATTGTTCCTGTTTGACCTACTTAGGCTTATGTATTGTCAGCAAGAGTGCAAAGGCAACAGGTATTCACACACTTTGTCGTTGTCTTACACCTACTCAGAAAACCACAGTCTGTGTTCACCTATCTGAGCTGGTCATGAAGTTCCCACTGCACTGAGCTATTCTTTCATTTATTATCCGGCTAACTCAATGCCAGAAGGCTTTACTTCTGGATTAAGAAATCAAAATAACTGGTTGCAATAAGCAAAGCCTGCTGATGTAAGGGGAGATGTCCTGAGCCCTAATCTTCATTCTTGGCCTCCGATACTGGCTTCTGATCCTACAACAGAGGATCTCAGGATTCGCTGTCACCTCTCGTGCACATGTCCTGAGACAGAGATGTCAGTTCAGCTTCACTTTTCACCTGTCTTTCCTGAGTCTGAAATTCAACTACAGCAGCTCCGATGCTCCCTGCATTTCATGTTTATTCATCTATTTAAAGCATACACTGGAGCTGTGCAGTCCAAGTTAAAAGAAGCAGTTCTTCCCAGCCTTGTCCATCACCTCACTTGAGCTTTGGGCAATTCTAATTCCCAGTTTGATCCAATTCCCAGTTCATTGATTGAGATGTCTTCTGCACATCCTCATTAATAACTTTTCATCAGATTTCTGACAGATCTTCCCACCTCAGGTTAAATGCATGACAGTATGTCAAGGTAAAGGGTGTTGGCAGCCCCCAGACCCAAGGAGGCAGCAGTGCCCACCAGACAGAGAAGAAAGAGGGGGAAGCACCCAAGGGGCAATGTGCTTACAGTGGCCTCACCACCTCTTTCAGCCTCCTGAAGCGAAGGGGAGCAACAACAGCACAGCACCAGCTCCTCTCTGCAAAAACCTGCTGTTCATTTTCCTGGCTCAAGCCTGTTTAGAGATGGAAATGCTGCACTGCAGGTGCACTACGTGACTTTTGTGGAGTAAGCTATAGGTCAACACCTGGACACAAAGGCCAGTTTGCCAGCACTGCAATGAAATGAAATGAAAAATCACAAGAGTGAAATGACTGAAATCATTTGGACTGCAAAAAAAAGGCATGACGAGAAGTAATCAAGAAATAAGCACCAAAATTATATACAAAATAACAGCAGCGCTGCTGCTCCAGGACTCAAGGAAGAGGGGGGACTCAAGGGCCAATGAATGTACAGCAGAAAAAGATGAGACTCTTCACAGCAGCTTGGAATTAACTGGTGAAATCTGCTGCTGCAGGATATTATTGAACCAAAGCAGTTATCTCTGTTCGAATTTGGCACCACGGACCCACAGTCTCTAGTGCAGAGGTGCTCCTTCACCCTAGGGCTGCCTACAGCCTGGAGATGTATGAACATTCTCTGCAACACCAGCAAGGTTATCACAGTTTGAGGGGGACATCCAATCCTTTACAACTCTTTGATGCCTGTTAAGGCTGGGACAATACTCACTCCACCAAGGGAAAAAAAAAAAAAAAAAGACCAGAGAGGGTGCAGAGAGGAATTGAGTGATAAGAGCAAGTGGGAAGAAATGAGGACAACAAGCATACTCATGGGAGTAGCTGAAAGATGAAAAACAACAGGAAGATTCAAGAAGAAATCATATAGGAAGCATGCTGCAAACAACCTGAACAGGCCAGGCAGAGAGGGGTAGAAACTAGCTGCAGTTACCTGGTCTCAGGTAAGAAGACACTATAAGCCCTAAAGCCTTGTCCCCTAATGGAAGGAATTTTTCCCTACTCCCCAAAATCAGCATTCTCTGCTGGACTGCTTTTCTTTTGTCCACTCATGAAGTTCCCTGGTTACTGAGCATTGGGTCAGTTTAAACCTAAAGGGATCAGTGGCCTAAATTAAACACAACCCCCTCCGCAAACTCTGAATTGTACAGGACACTGGAGCAACACAGTCCACCACCTAACTACATTCATTAGAAAGGTGTGTGCAAGGGCCCACCAGCATTCACTGGGCATCTGCTGGTAACTCTTTTTGGAGCAAAGGAAAACAAGAAATGCTAAGAAAAAAATGTAATGCTATAGAGTGAAGAGGAGCATCCAGTGCTTACTGAAGGCAACAGAGAATCTTCTGCTGTTTTCAGCAGGTCCTGAAAAACTAGTTTTAGAATATCTGTATTTATGGTCACTATAAAATAACGTATTGTTTGTAAGGTCAATCAAGTGAATATGTGCTAAGAAAGCTCAACAGTAAAACCTAGAAGAGGTGGTACAGCAACAGAAAATCCAGCCCTTCATTTCTGAAAGCAGAGAGGTACAGTGGTCCTGAGGCTGGGTGCAAGCAAAGCCTATTACATTCATGAGAGTCTTTTTGACTGACTTCACTGGGGTTTGCACTAGGCTGATAATATCCTGGATCACAGGAGTTCAATGGTCCAGCACCCCTGGCCAAAACAGTAATGCCATGAAGCAAACAAATCAGGATCACACCACCTCTGCCTCCCCCACAGCCAGCTATTAGCCCCCTGCTACGCAGCTCTTCAGTGGCTCCTGTTAGCCATCATTTGTCCTAACATAAACAAGCTAAATTTTATATTCAGATACCATTTTGTGTTAGGCTCTTCCACTACTGTTCCTAGAATGATACAGCCATGCTTCAGACAGCCATCTGGAAATGGGGCTATGCTGGAACGTCATGTGCATCATGGGACACAGTGAGTACCTGCTCCTAACTGCCTGGGTTAAGCCACGATGTTTGGGTTAGGTTCTAAACAAGGCTCATCTTCATATCCGTTCTACACTTGGGTTGAGTACAAATATGCTGAAAAGGGTTCTGCACCTGGGAGACGGGGTCAGTAATATAATCTGGGAATCTGAGGTGTGCTGGTGCAAAGACGTCACGTGCACATGTGGCATTAGGGAATGTGGGCATCTATTATCAAGTAGTGGCAATAAAGGGAATTTATTGCTCTGTAACAAGTAGAGAGGATAAAAATGTGTCTTCTGCTAGGTAAGATAAAATCCATTGCTGTCCATTAGTGACAGCCCTGGTAAGATATACCTCCTGTGACTCTCCAACTCCAGGTACCACACAGTGGCCCAGAGCAGCCACCCAGAAGAGGCTGGTTTCACCGAAAAAGGTGTAAAAGGAGCTACAGGGTGTTAGCTGACAAGCACAGTGGCAAAGTGCACACTGTTGAACTGGCAGCTTCAGAGCAGCCTCCTCTAGCTCCTGTCCCAGGGTGTGCTGCTGAATGCATGCAGACCCTGCCCCTCTCTGCACGCTGGCCCCAGCCCCGCTGTGGGTGCAGTGCTGTTGAGCAGCAGGTGCAGCCAGCAGCAGATTTTGTACAGTATCCAGGAGTTCCTTGTCCTGCAGGGCTAATGATGCATCTCCTACTTCTTCTTAGGATTATTTCCCTACTTTCCCAACTTCTTACCAGCAGTGTACCTTGTGGCAGCACAGCCCAGAGTCAAGCACTGCATATGGTAGCTAGTGGAGCTGCCTGTACTTAGCTGAGAAAAATCACGTTACTCAGAAGGTGATTCCCACCAGCCAAGGTAGCACCAGCAGAGTGTTCCTTGATAGACTGAAAGGAGAGGTGAACAGTCCAGAGTCTGATTTTGCCAAGTACCACAAAAAGCCTTCATGAGCTACCACAAGCCTTCAACTTCTTGCGGCTCTTGTAGGAACCAGTGGGGAAGTTCTGTCAGGTAGCCTGGAAAAGTAAGCAGATAGCCAGGTGGGATGTACATAGCCTTTCTCTATCCACAACTTCTGGACAACTTTTAAAATTTCATGGGAAAGGTGAGCAGATCTTTCCAAGATGCATTTGCACTTCACAAAATGATTTTCTGCTCATGATTCAATAGAAAAGTTGTTTGCTTTTTCTGATGGATTTCATGTTGGCTAAATTCTGCAGTCATCTCTGACAAAGGTGTCATTTTCCTGGGGAGGAGATGGAAAGTTTAACTGCAAGGCTGTTTCAACATCAGTGCCAGTGGGTTAATAAAGATCTGCTATCCTACAGGCAGAGACAACCAACAGAAAGTGTAAAGTATGTCTCCTGTGAACCTGATGCTGTTGTCCCAGTACCAAAGAGATCCTTTATTTCTGTACCTAATGTTGACTCCTGAGCAGGCTGAAATGGCTCTTTCTGCCCATTTTTCACTTAATATTCTTTGTTACGTGAAACAACAAACTGTCATCCTGACTTAATATTTCCTTTATATTTTAGAGCTGTGAAGATCTGACTCCTGGCTATGAGAGAAAGTTGCTCACTTCTATGATGACAACTTCAGCATTTGCTAAGGTCAGTTTGAGTGACTTAAAATTAGATGTAAGCACACTAACTTTAAAGCAGTATTAGTATATTATCATGTCAGCCTTGTGGTTCTGGTGCTACAGGTGACTGCTATAATCCAAATGATACTCAGATATCCTCTGCATTTGTGCTCCTCCCCCTGTTAGCATGCAGTACTAATATACACATTGCCTACATCTGTTTTTGTTTGACAACCTCTAAGCAAGGAGTGAATCTCAAATGAGTAGGTCAAATAGGTCCTAGCTTTGCGTGAAGTTATGTATTGGTGGTGAAAAAGACAGATGTTGCTCATAAATGTCCTGGGGAAACACCCTTGATGGTGGGGGGAGATCAAGGCAGACAATATTTGTACTGCCGAAGAAGGGGCAGCGCCTGTGCCAGCCACCCTCTAACCCAGCAGCGTGGAAGACCAGGGCCTTGAGGCTGTCTGTTGCTCAAGGTGTCATAGTCCCATGAGCTGAACTCTGAACTGGTGCAGGAAGAAGCAGCTGTAAGCAGCTCCAGGCTGCTCACCATCACCTTGCTCAGCATGGGCTGGCTGCAAAGAAGAACTGAGCCAAACAACTCATGTTAATTTCTCAGCATATTTCTTGTGGCTTAAAATCCCCCAAACCCAGGAAAATTATATGAACTATTAGAATGTTGCTTTCAGCAGGGAGACCTGTGAGATACTAAACAGTTTCAAGTTCTGGCTTATTAGTAGTTGGAAGCATAATTAATATTCACTGTAAACACACCAGTCAGACTTGATAATAAAGAATCACTAGCCTAGGAACACATACCCTACTTTCTCTACATTTCAGTGTTAACTTAGTCTGAAAACAACACTTAAATAGCAAACACAATAACACTGGTGCGCTACTAACATTCCAAAGTTTCCAAAATAACCATCTGAGCAGCAATTCAAGTTGAAAAGCAACTTGGCTAAACCTTGAGGCTAATAAACCGCTTGATTAAATTAAGGGGTAAAAACTAATAAATATTCAAAACACTTGATAATGCTTTGTTTGACATAAAGAACATTTAATGCAAGTCTCACTGGAAAACCTGTCAGGTTTTATACCTTAAATAGAGTTTTGCATTTAGAAACACCAAGTGATTCCATTTGCTGCCTTTGATTATTGTCTTCTGTCACTTTAATCATGCTGGTAAAATTACACGATTTCTGTGAAGTCAAATCCGTTTACAATGCAGTTTTAATATAGCTTTGCAGCGCATTCTTCTATGCATTTTTATTTAGTTACTCCCTACCTAGCAATACTTTGCTTTGTTCTTGAGCCCTCATTAGCCTGGGGTTTGCTCTAAAGCTCTCCCAGGGAGGAACTAAATAAAATACAGTTAACCCTATGCAAAGGGATGGTCTGGAACAACGGACTGAGCCTGGGCACAGCGCCGGCTCTCCTGAGTCTCTCCCAGCCCTGCCAGCGGCTCACTGCGCAGACAAGTCCTTGGCATCCACAGGCACTCTCACCTCCAGGCTCTTACCAAATCCTGCTGGTTTTGTTTCACAGCACTTCTGAAATCTGGATGCCAGTAGAGGCCATAATCAGCTTGAACACATCTCTTCTCACGCCTTCTTGTCCCACTAGGTTGTCCAAAATGCTGCTGCTAAAGCACCTGTCTGGCACTTCACCTGCCCCGCTTCTCTAGCCAACCCTCTTCACTTGATCCATCTTACAGTCCACAGGACTGGTCTGGTCTTTAGCTTCACTCCTCCCTGTGTGTCTTCTCTCAGTTCTTATAGAATAAATCTTTTCTCGCATCCACCCCTCAGTGCTCTGGCTCTCACACTACCTCACAGCACCCCAACCTTCAGAACAACCTCCCCAGCCTGCCTGCTGCTCCCCAGAAAGACCAACGATCAGGACAGCCCTTCTGGGTGCAGCTCCAAAACCACCCACAAATGCCAACTCTTTTCCCTGCCTTGGGACTAGACGTGTTCTCCCATCGCACTGCGCACCTTCTCAACACAAGCTGTAAACACTCCCATGCCAGGGTTGATTTTACAATTACACACGTAACTGGGGAAGAATGGCCAAGGAGTGGTTTGCAGCATAAGGATCAGCTGTACTCAAAAGCTAAAGCCACCACCACAACCATGAACCTGGACTGACTCAGTCATGACTGGTCAAATTATCTTGACTACCTAGTCTGACATGCAAAGTGAAATCTCCCTGCATAGTGTGGGCTCTTCCCTCTCCAGCAATGATCTTTGTCCTCTAACTGAGCAGATCCCTGTTGCCATCCCCACTTATTCATCATTTCATCCTGGAGTTAGTGCTTTTGTTGAATCTTGTCATCTACAGTTTGGACACTTTTGTCTTCTAATTTTCATACACAAAGATGACAATGTTGCTAGTTTCGTAACTTTATTTGGCTAAGCCAAATAAACAAGGCTAGGAGGAGAGTGTTTAACAATCAGCATTTGGAAAGCAATAACCAGTGCCATTATTTCATAGAAAACATGTATTGCTCTTTAAAAATCCCTTAGACAATTCCATCTCCCAATAATATTTTGACATTCATAAACAATGTGAAAGATGACTTCATGAAATCAAAGTACTGCATCAGTTATGTCTAAAACAAGTCTTCAAAGGCTTCTTTAAGGGTGTTTCTTTCTTGTATCAACAACAAAAAAAATCCATAAAATTTAAGCGTTCTGAGTATTGCATTTAAAACATTTCTTTCAGATTCTGAACATTAAGCCCTGTTAAATGCTAGTTGCTGATGGTCCTTCTTAATTGTTGTTATATTCTGATAAATAAGCTAAAAATGTGAGAAAATACAATTAGTTTAGACAAACTGGTTTTGCTATAAGCTTCATTGTTTAACTTTTTATGGTCTCCATGACAACCACTGGTCCATTTATTAAATAATAGCATCCCTGGTGTAATTCACAAGTGCTTAAAATACTAACAATAAGCAGCAACATTTAGTTAAGTGTGTTTAGGGCAAGCACACAAACCAACCTGCACCAAAATACATGACAGAATGGGAGAAAAAAATAGATTGCAGACTGTAGCTTTCCTTACCTTAAAGTCATCTGGGAGCAGTAGCTTAGATGTCCTTAGGAAGCTTAATATATATCTGAAAATTTCACCATCGCGATCGATGAAATAATGTTGTTTTAAACTGTCCAAGACAATAGGCTCTGTGCCATTAAACAGACGACTTATTCTGGAAAAAAAAAGAGAAAAGAAAAAAAAATTGGGCAAAAGAGACAATCTCATTATACCCTCAGGGCTTAAGAAAACCCAGCTAATTTAGCTGCACCACTTCAACGTGCATAAGGTAACAAAGTATCTTAATGTGATGACAAACAAGTGCACCAGGGTAGATGCCGCAGACCAGGGAGCACTCACAGACAGGAGGCAGGTGCAGACACCCCAGCAGCAAGAACCCCGCAGCTGCCCTGGCACTCAGCTCATACTGCCTCAAATCACACTGTGAATTAGGCCCATGACCCTAGCAAGGAAAGGGCCTGTGAAACGCTCACCCCATGGCTGGCAGAAGAATGCTGGTGAGAACATGTGCCACTGGCTCTGTTACATACATCATCCACCACGTCCTGCTAATGGAGAACCCAAATGGTTCCTGGCCATAAGCTTTTCCTTCAGCCTGGCTTTCATACTGATCAAGTGCCAATCAACACCTCTCCATGCTAGAGAAAAGGCTCCCATATGCTGAGGGTACTGTACAGACTGAGATGAATTGCATGGACCTGTCAGTGCTGGACAAGCGGACATTCAACACTGGATGTTTCGGCAAACCAGCAACCAATGGCTGACGCAGCATCTGCAGCACTGCCAGTGGGACCACAGTCCCACTGCCAGAAGACCTGAGGATCAGTCTCTGGCAGAAGAGAGCAATGTGGCAAATCTTTTGTGAGAAAAAAATAAAGCAAGTAGGATGAGTGAGGCCAGGGGATCAGCTGATTACAGGACCAAAATATCACGTCATCTACCTCACTCCAGCTTTCTCCACATCCTGAAGAATGTACTCAGCAGAAAGCAAACTGTTCATCTGCTTGTCTGCTGTCTCTCCCCTCCAAATGCCTGGCTTCTCTCAGAACGCTTTGTCTTCCCATGAGAAATAACCCAGCTGAATATATGTTCTTGAAAGGAAAATCACAGGAGACAGACAGCAACGACCTATTAAGTAATTGAGTCCATCTCTCTGACAGTGCAGCATTGTTCCCAAATGCAGCGTCTCGTGTTTCAAAGCCAAGCCTGAACCCTGCCATCGAGGACTCCTCCATTTCCCAAAGAGCCTACCCTGCAGCCTGCTGGATTTCAGTGCTGAGCCATGCCTTCAACTCAGCCATGCAACCCACCCATGAAATACCCGCCTGTTGCTGCCTGAGGCCAAGGCAGGGCTTTCCCCTGCAGTTGGACATCAAGCTCACCATGCCCTGCCAAAGGGCACTGCTGGTGAATGCTATAGCTGCAGCCTCACTGCTTCCCTCTTTCAAGCATCACCACCCCAAGCTTTCTGGCCCAGCAGCCAGGGGAGCAGTGCAAGAGACCACAGCCCGGCTGGGAAAGGGGCCCATCCACCTTGGCCATGGCAGGGCCAGATCTGCTCCCTCACTGCCACACGCAGCACCGGTGCTTCCAGCTATGCCCCGTGCCACTGGCTTTGGGATGGGGGTTTGTGCAGCATGGTGAGATTTGCTCTCCTCAGATGCACCTCGGTCTGATCTTGTAACTTGCTAATTTAGTTGCAAATCTAATTAACGTGCTATTTATTTTTAAATTAACTGTGGAGATATCAAATAAGACTGGACTTCGCAAGTCCCCACTGAGCTCCACTAAAAACATCTCTGTCCTCTTAAGCAAGCTCCAGGTTTTATTGCCTGTTCTCATGCCCCTGTCACTGTTCAGCCAGTCCAAGTTACTTATGGGAATAACTAAATGCTCTCCTAAACGCTAATTAATGCATTAACTGGTTTTGTTTGACCTCTAGCTTTTCAACGGTACCAGAGAACACCATCCAGTTCGCATTGCACCATTTAATCTGAAGGTTCAATAAGCCTCCAGTAAGTCACTATTTTTTGTTATTTTAGTGGTATTTGTTCAAAACAGTTAAATGAACTGCTTTGTACAGTGTTAGATTTTATTCAGGAACCAGACAGTTAATTTATTTCTTTAGACACTCACATGAGCCAGTGTGCTGTGCTGGGTTAGACTGAGAACAGAGGAAACCCTGATAGAGCAGCATAAGGTTCAGTATGGTACATTTATTGAGTAAATTTGCATGACTATTTAAAGTTTGAGATCTTACACCTAAATCTGGGCTGTGGCCTAAGCCTCCTTCCCTTTGCTGCCCTTGCTCTGTGAAGTCTGCTGAAGGAGGCGCCAGCTGCTGTTCAGCTCTGCCACGCGTGTGGGGAATGTCTGCCAACAATGACAGGGCGCAGGGAAGACAGGGTACAAAATTTTAATGGGCCTCCCTTTAATGTAGTGAAGCATTTTTTTGGTAATGAAAACAAAACATGAATTTTGAGGCCTTTGTGGAGTGCCCTGAGCTGTATTTCTTCACCAGCGAAACTACTGGTGGGGAAGGAAACTTGCAGAGTGTTGAAAGACTTAACTGCCACCCCAAAAACAGAGTGATGAATAGTTTAAGGATTTATTGGACATTTTAGGGGGCTGCTATGTTCCAAAAGCCAACTCGAATGCAGCATGTTGTAATGATGCATGAGGAAAACGCTCCTGCTTGTCCCTTCTCACCAGTATAAATCCTACCTGTAGAAAGTCCATCAGAAAATGCACTGCTCAGAGCACAAAGTGAACTCAAATGGCAACTTTGAAAGGCAAGTTCACCTGACAGGGTTACTCATCATGTGTGAAGCCATGGAAAAGAAAGAGCACAGTGATGAGGGGCAGCTCCACAAGCCCCAGTGGGACCTGATGTGCTCAGAGGATAGGTCCTGAGTGGCCAGAATGGGATGCCATGCAGAACATGGAACCAAAATGAATGCAGGCTGTCAGAGAGTTAGCAAGGGCATGGGAATGGTTTTGCACTGTGAAAACTTGTTGATGTTCAGTTGGAAATTAGGTACCAGTCTGGCAAGCAGCCTTAGGAAGCTGTTCCCTCCAGCACCCTGCCATGTGATGCAAGATAATGTCATGGACAGCAGTCACCCTGAAAATGGTTGTTTTTATGAACAGTCATAGTGCCCAATACTGTGGAGACTGGGTAACTGTTTTCAGGAAGAACTTGGCTTGTGGCACAAGGAAATCGTTCTTCAGTGATGTTTGTGAGGAGGTGGGAAGCTCAAGAAAACAGAGGCAAGGCAAAAAGAGCCTCACTTGGATCCCACAGCAATGGGTAAAGTCTCAGCAATGAATGCCTCTTCAGCATTCCCATCTTTTACAAGAGATGGTTCACTCTTATTTAAAAACACCCTTAAAATTTCTGTGGAAGATTTAATTTCCAAACAGGGAGCAGACTGAGCCAGGATCACTCCAAGTAGCTGCAAGCTTAAGGATGGTAAGCTTGCCTTTACATGGCCTCCACCTTCTTGGCCAGGTCCCACTATGCTCACACCATCTTCCCAGTGCACAGCTCTTCCCAGCCAGCTGTTCCTCCTCCTCAGTTGCTTCTGCCCTCCCAGCAATGTGTTCTTCCCAGCCACTGGGCCACCATTGCATTGTCCCCAGAGCCATAATGGGGTTGGTGTCCAGCCTCCAGCTTAGCCAGCACCAACTGGATGCTCTTCCACTCTTCTCCCATCACCCAGAACACAATCTGTTGATCCTATTTATACAATTTCTTTGTGCTTCTGTTGTTTCTGCTGAAGGCTTTTATATTTTCAATAATGTTTCGCCAAAATGCCAAGAGGCAAGTTTCTAGCTTTGTACTGATTTTACTATGATATTAAGATCTCCCTTTATTAGATTAAAAACAAACAACACAGGCAGCCAACCCGCAAGGACAAGAGCGCCAGTAAATTCTTTTCTTAGTTTCTTGGGCAGGGGAGGAAACCATGTGCTGCTTGCAAGGACCTCCAGTCGGCTGCTACGACCCAGCCCCTGGAATGCTGTTGACTGGTTTTCCACCATGCAAGCTCCTGGCAGTGCTATTGAGATGAGAGCACAGAGGGGCCCATGGGGCAGTGACTCCAGCCCTGCAGCAGAGCTTGCAGCACATCTACTTGATCTTTTTCTCACCTCACCTTCTGTACCCCCACCTCCCTCTAGAGCACCCTTAGTTTTACTGAACCTATCACGGAGCACAGCCACAGCTTAGCACATCACATACCACTATCATGGGGGTAAATGGCACTTTGGGACATGAAAGTTTTTGGGGTGGGGGACGTTTGCTTTGTCGTTTGGGGCAAGTTTAGCTATTTCCTTGGCAGCTCTCTTTTTGAGCAGAAAACTGAAGTTCTTTCTTAATAAATCTTATTCCAGAGGCTTTAAAAGGAGCACCCAGTATTGTGAGACCGGCGGGACAGACAACCTGCAGCTCGGGCTGTGGCAAATGCCATCAGAGCCCCCAGCTCCTGAGCCCCACCACTGGCGGGGGGCACTGTGGTCCTGTTGTCGTCATCCCCCCAAACACTCACCCAGGCAGCGCAGCAACACCATGTAAGTAAAACTCTTTATCACAACATTGCACTAAAAGTATTAATTTAAGTAATTATGTGATTAATATTTAACCGTTCAGTGATATTTTGTCATTCATAATTTAGTTGTTTACATTTATTAAAAATTGATTCTGTAGACACTTTTTCTGCCCAATGTCAAATCTGTAGGGAGTGTACTTTTCAGTAAATTGTCATTAAAATGTGTCTCTCTCCTAATTTTATGGGAGGGGAAGAAGAAGAGAGAATCATGTGTGTAGATCCTGCTCCACTCAGTGCCCTCCCCTGTACTTGCCACTCATCCATGCACCCTCCCGTGCCACTCAGCACAAACGTAACGAAGGTGATGTGAGCTCTGCAGCTCCCCTGGCCTTTTATATGGCCTCTGTCAGTTGTACTTGGCTGTTGGGCCTTGCTGTGAAGCTGGAGAAGCAGGAGATGATTGTGAGAGATGCTGCAGAGAGGTGGAAGAGGGTGGTTTTGAACCAGGACACAGAGCACAACCTGAAACTGCCCTGCGGGACACATTAGCAAAGCATCCCAGGTGTATGAGCAGAGTCCAGCCATTGCTGCTGAACACAAACAGTCCTGCTTATCTCTTAAATATTTGCTCAAGGTGGATAGGATAGATACTGTTATCTTCCTGGAAGGGAAAAAATGCTGTGAATTGGAGCAAAGGTGCTTGAGAGACTGGAGCACCTTACCCTGTGTCTGGTACTGCTGCTCATGTAGCTTTATCTGTTTTAAGTCTGTTACTTGTCCCATAACAAGAAAGTAACTGCTGGGAAAGGACAGCGGAGAGTGGTTGGAGCCTTCCTGACACCGTTGTGCCAGGAGCTGGCTCTCTGCTGGCACAGCTACCTCCAAACTGTAGCAGCATGGTCTGGGTGGGCAGTGGACAGTGCTGCCAAATCTTTACATTAGTGGTTTTCATAGTTCCATTGTTTTTATTGTAAAACTGACTGGGTTTGTACACAAATCCCCATCAGAGCAAACTATTCTGGAGAAAGCACCTGCAGCTCCTCTCCCCTGGGGGGTACATTAAAACACCCAACCCATCCAGAAAGCAGGCAGAGCTGGTCAGAAGAGGACAGGGATAACACAGCTGAACAGCAAATGGGTGTCGTCTGCCTTCTGGCCTGATGGTAGTTAGGAGGGATAGATGTAAAAACATTATCTCTGCCAGGACACATGCTCCCTCACGCCCTGTACAGTGAGGAACGTGACTACAGGTTGCATTTGGCTGCAGCAGGTTTTCTGATCTGCCTCAATTTAAAAATTCTGCTACACTTAGTGTGAAAGTCCATAAACAAGGCTCTGCTGCATGGTTATACTGTACATTCCAACCCTGCTACCTGATGGGTGATTTTAAGCCTTTCTCCAATTAGGGGAAAATGGTGCTAAGGAGAGGCACCGTCTGGAGCGCAGGGCCGTGCACACACGACCTGCCTGTGCTGCACTGCAGACTGTGAGCTTCTACCTCACAGCTCTGCCACAGCTTCCATGTTAAGCAAAGATAACATCTTGACCACCTCAGGTTGCTTCAAGGCACACACTTGGCTTGGAGGGTGTTTCAGCTGGGAAGAATTTTGTTTTAAGCATCTGTTAAATCTTTTATTTGTACAGTGATGGGAAAAAGTGTGTGTGGGAGAGTCTAAGTCTTAAGTTGGGTGTATAAAGTGCTGCTCTTCAAACAATGAAATCCAAGCAGTCACATGTGTTTTGGGACCAGTTTGTGTGCCTGAAGATACAGCGAGGTGCCCTAAAGGGCAGTTCTGGCATAAGTAAGCCCAGATCAGGTGCAGGCTTCCAGTTCCAAATGGAGCACAGACACCAAGCCTGCAGCGCTAGGCAGCTCTCCACATGTGCTCGAGACACCCTGACCACTGACTTCTTCTCCCAGCATTCCTAAAAAAAAAGACTAGGGTGAGCACCCATGTTTCAGCAGGGCAGCTTCAAACACTAGCATCATACAGGAACTGCCTGGCCCCATACAAGCTCAGCCCCAGCCCCTTCAATCCTGATGGCACAAATGAGTGACAACAGATATTCAAGTACAAAACCAACCTGTAAGAACCAAATAGAAATACTAAAGCCACTAACTCCAAAACCTCTCTCAAATTTTAACAAGAGTTATCAAGTAGTACAGTCCAATCAGCAGAAGAATGGAGGAGGTAACTCAGAAGGTTTATCCATCTCCAACTCCTATAGCCTCCTGTTCCTGCTTTCCAACACTGATCCTGGAATGCCATAGGAGTTTTTTCAGCCATATGCTCACTTAGCAGGGCTTTTGCAGGATATTAGATTCATTAACTATTAAGTACCTGAAGGAACTGCAGGATCTATTATCTAGATTTAATACTTCATACTTTGATGTCCAGGCTAGAATATCTACTTTTGCCATAGATCAGAGCTAGTCTATATAGTATCAACATGTATTTTTAAAAGTCAGTAATCCATGAAGAACATTATCATCTACCATGCAGAATCATTCTTAGGAAGTTCTGGAAGTATCTTTTTCTTCTTTTTACACCACCACTTATAAGAAAAAATAGGTATGTAATAGATTTTGTAGTTAATACAAAGACATGGACAATTAAGTTTTCTGTTCTCTGCTACTATCAATTAAAGTCCACTGAAGCAACAGGTAATAAAATCCACTGACGTGGAAATTGTCTATTGGTTTTGTAATACTACAAACCATTCATGGCAAGGATATAGCTCTCTCTCTTTTGCCTGTTTTTAACAGCCTCCACACTTAGGATGCTTTGGTGGGTGATTTTTACATGTAACGTCATGGAGATATATGTGTTTTTAGTTTGTGATATATGATACTTTTATCTTAGTTTGAAGAGACAGTATTGCCTATACATAAATTAGCAGTTAAGGCAAGGAATTGGAAACACTAACCCCATGTACAGAAGCCAGTGTCTCTTCCTGAATTAAAACATTCTCTTGATAGACAAGAGCTACCCTGGCCCTGCCTCTGTGCAGCCAAGCATCCCATCAGGTCTTGAGGGAGGAGCAGGAGGAGTAGTCAAACAATTACAATAAGCAGACAAGCAACTAAGGGAACTGAGGCTTCCACGAGATTTCCTTTCCAGGATTTTCTTTCCCACCAGGTTTACAAGGGTATTAACCGCAAGCCCTTCACATCATTGGGATACTGGGATTAGGCCCATCAACACGGGCCACTCATCCCAAATTTATCACCAGCACGTTTGTTCCCTGGGGCCCTGCTTCTGCCACCCATCTCATGGAGAGTCAACAGCTCAGGAGCAAAGCACTGCTTAGCCATGAGTAGTGGTGGCAGAACCCAGCTCTCCATCAGCTAGTGATTTTTCCTTATTAAAGCAGTGTTTGTATATTTTAGTGTGTTATTTAAACAGCTATAAAAAGACTTCACTAAACAAACAGTTTCTAGTACGTTAACTGCTGTATTACGAATCCTTTTATTGCATTCAGTGTATAACCACATTTATAGGCAGGCTGAGTAGACACATACAGACAGAATGACACTCATTCACTATAACACAACAGCATCCCCCCACATTTATTTAAATCATCAGTCACAAAATGCATAGGCTGTGCATAATAAGAAAAAAAATATCACTTTCAAATACAGGTAAAATTTGCATTTCTCCATTAAAGCTCCCTAAGTGCCACTGACATGGCTTGTTAATCCTTTGTAGCAGGGTCAGTGACAAACAGTCTCCCATCATTTTTTTGATGCATTAAGCATATGGTTAACATACTGTTCCCAGTCATTTGATCTGGCTGACCTGCTCTGGAGTTACCATGACCAGAAGAGGCCCTGACCAAGGGCGGATGTGCAGATGCATGGCAGCACAACGCAAGCAGAGAGACTGAAGTTGCTGCAGTTCAAGATAGGCCAGTTCTGCCACTGCAGTTCCTAACAAGGTGTAACCACTTGGGGAAAGTGAGAAGGGCAGAGTCAGGCTCACTTGCATATTTTTAATAAAAGTAACCAAATAGTATTATAATATAACTCTCAAAACACAGAACTTGTTAACGGCAGGAGGTAAATATTACCCTTTCAGTGAAGTATGCTAAATCCAGGTAACTGCACAGAAGTTCATACACCGTAGGCAATACCTATCTATTTGGGAATCCCTCTATTTTAAATTATGGGCTGACATTTGAAATTAAAGAAGCACATAGTATCATTTTT
The DNA here is from genome assembly GCA_024611195.1 of Ceyx melanurus. Classification (NCBI taxonomy): domain Eukaryota; kingdom Metazoa; phylum Chordata; class Aves; order Coraciiformes; family Alcedinidae; genus Ceyx; species Ceyx melanurus. The sequence goes on along the minus strand of JANHGL010012282.1, from coordinate 17,938 downwards.
TTTTCCCGTATAAAGTTCAGGTTCCTTTTGTTCTTCTTGTGTCTTTTACTTCACTCTAACTGAACTTTTATTTAAACAGTTGGTAAAGATTAAAAACATCAATACAAATTTATATTGCAGAAGTATTCTGGTAGCTGCTCACGTGCTACTGTAACTTCAAGTGGAAGCTAACTCAGCATTTCTATTAAGAATTTCAAATTTGACTAGATCTGGACATTATTTCTATTATCATCACCCTTGCGTAACTGGGCATGCTAGGAAGTTGAAAAACATGCAGATACTAGTTATGTTTTAATATAAATGGGCTAAAACCTCCCTCATTGAAGTCAAGAGTGAAACTCCCACTGGGACTCGGTGAAGGCGGAGAAACTTTCAAATATAACTCATTTACCTTTCAAGGTGTGAGTCTGGCCCTCTGCATCCTTTGCATGTGTGGGTGCTGTGAAACCAGTGCGTTTGGGTACACAGCCAGTAAAAGAGGGATGGTATTTGAGGGCTGCACAGCCTTCATTTATAAAGTGTAAATGGCAACAGCTAACACATTCACTTTGGTACCTGCTGCTCATGTAAACACCTAGAATATTTCATCTGCTCAACGCACAGTTCTTTACCTCTGATCCCAGAAGTACAGAAGCTGAACAGCTTTTCCCTACAATTATTTTATTTCTTTCTAGTGTCATAGGAAAAAGTTCCCAGACATGGACTGCCAGGACTCTGCAGGACTGCCCTGTCTGGAATAAGCAGAAACACCAGGCAATGCTTGGTGCCCAGGCCAGCCTCTGCTGCACCAGGACACTCTCCACTGCTGTGAACAGGAATGATACCAGCCTCTCTTAAACAGTAAGCTAGTCTACCACTATCCACAGAGGTAGTGGTAAAGAAACTGCCCATGTTGCCTGGGCATTTGATTGATATGCTAATTCACTAAACTCATAAAGCTCTTTGATTGCTAAGAATGATAATATGGAAAAAAAAAAAAAAAGGTTTATCTTACATTCTTCCTCTGGTTTTTCTGCAGCCCATTCTTCTGCCCTCAACGTGAGTACACTACATCAATTTTGCCCCATTCTAGAACATAACAGTGCTGCAGTACTACTACTGTACACCTCCAGTATAGCTCACACCACTGCTCACTCTGGCATGAAGACACTGCAGGGCTTTGCAGCCAGACTCTAACTGGCTGTAATTCTCTACAAGCATGGATGTGATTGGTAAGTTGTATACAGTTCTCTCTCTCTTTACTTTTGTTATCACACTGAAAATAATGAATGTGTGATGCTACTGTTCATTCCTGCATTTGATTAAGCTACTAATCAACATGTTTTTCCTGGCTGGTCACTTAAAGAAACAGAACATGTCAAGAATGGTTTCTTAAAAAGATAACTTGAAGGGAACACCCCCACCAAAGCCTATAAAGCCACACCAATCTGGAGGACTTCTGTAACATTTTTTGCTGATGAGCCCAAGTAGTTGGCAGATGAAAGTCAGAAGAGGAATTTCCAGTATTTTTTGTTACTGCAGCCATAGGAGGGATAGGAAGGAAGCAACCCACCAACATGTCCACTGGGAAGAGCCCAGCTCCACAGCCATGTTCACAAAAAAGAGGGAGCCCCTGTCTTGGGGCTACAAAGAGGGAACCCCTACCTGAGAAGGACACAGACATACACCTGCTGCACAGAGGACACTTGACCTATAGAATTAAGCTTGGCAAAAACAAAAATAAGATGAAAACTATTAACTGTTGAATTCTGATGAGATACCGAAAGCTGAACCTGGACTTGTTTTTTTTTTTCCTTCTGACTGTGAAAGATTAATTCTTAAATACAATACTATGGTCATGGGTTTGATTCTTGTCCCAGTGAAGTCAAGGCCAAAACATCCTTTGATTTAATTGAAAGCAGAAGCAGGCCCCTGCTTTAACCCTCGCATCTGCAAATAGAATACAACTGGATGTGAACAAATGAGGAAATATGTTTGGAACTGGTTATAAATCCATGCATGATTTTTCTTCCATCTCCCAAATAACATTAAAAAGTGGTCACTGATTTACTTTTTTTCTTATTCATCAGGAGTGTTAAGTACAACTGGCCCAAATTCAGCCCTTGTTCACTCCAAGAAAGCCCCAGCACAAGCAGAGGACCCAGTTTCTCTATTGTCACCGACTGGTTCCCATGGAGCTCCACTAGCCAAATTTGTCCGTGAAATTGTATGTAAGTTTTGCAGCGGCAGCATTTAGGCAGCAGTCTCCTGGAAGGCAACCACATTCCCCAGATGCCAAAGCTGAAGCCTTTGGGGTAAATCGCACTGGTACGACTTGTTGGCATAACACAGTATGACACCAGAGAGGTTAAAAAGAGTCCCTGGTTTTCATTGTCCGCTTTCTCAAGAGAGAGAGATTTGCTGCTGCAAAAGCATCTACCAGATCTAAACGGATTACCTGCAGCACTGGCAGCATCTGCACTCCATTAGGAGAGAGGCGTAACGGGAGCCTGCCCTTTGGACTGGGATTCCTTCAGCGTTTCAGGTTTACGGTGCAAATCTCAGTTTCCAGTGCTTGCCAACTGATCCCTTCTGATTCTGACCAAGAGTAACGGTGCAAATGCTGCATAATAGCTTCCCAGCATCCACATGCAGGACTTCTTTCAGGTTTTGCTTTATGTGGTCCTCAGCAGATAAAAAAGTAGCAATTTTAGCCTTTGAATGCATATCATACTGCAGTAGAGTGAAATCAACACAGTACAGGTGAACACTAGAATAACTCTGCTCAGCCTATCTGTCCTGGTGCCCAGCTCTGTCAGGCAGGCAGCCACCACAGTGACCACGCCAGTAAGGAATGTAATCGTGCACACATGCGAAGCTCATGGCCATCCTTCCTGGCAGAGTTTCAAATGAGGGCAAATCAGGTAAAAATAAAAAACAAAGCCCTCTAAAATCTCTACATGTGTCATTTCTTTTTTAAGCATCAAAAGACTGAAATGCATGCTAATCACAGCAGATGAGGTGAAGGAGTTTGGTGGACAGAGCACAGAGGTATGTGTTTGGAGTTTAATTCCAGCTCTGCTGCTTCTCCCAGACATCAAATTGGGTTAGAAAAGCTACCAACCTGGTGTAACTGTATCCATGGAGTTTTACTGGGGATGAGAGCAACTGACAATACTTGCCTGTTTCAGTCACCAGATTATGTATTTTATGTCAGTACAGAACAAAGGAGCAAGCTCATGTGCTGTGAGGATGAGGCATACTCATCAATTTATTACATTTCACATAACAGAGAAACTTGACAACATCCCTGTGGCCAGCAGCAGCATGGGGCACGACCTATGTCAGCTGCAGCCTGACATCCTCCACACCATCTTGTTACTCTTGTGCTCAAGAGATCTAGCCTCTCTTATGCTTTCACAGATTAATCCAGTGTTTCAGCCTGTGTATTTCTTCTATTTAAATATGCACTTTGTTCTTCAAGATTTTATTAACCCATTAATAGATTAATTCTTATTTCAGTTACACAGGTACAAATCTGGAGGAACTCCTTCAAACCAGCAAAGTCTCCTCTTTGGGAAGGCTGTCTGACCAGGAAAGGTATGTGTGCACATACCCGTAAATGCACAATGCTTTGTCTTCATGTGCCTGTTGATTTTACACCTTCAGATGTTTTTGAGACTGAGTACTGTGGATATCCAGCTGAAGCATCTTACTATATATAATGTTATAGTTCTCTTAACTCCTCTCCACACATCACATCAGTATATGTCTCTGGTGTAACTCCACGGAGGTCAACAAGGTTACACTAGGGATTATTTTAGCTATTATTATTAGGCTAGTTTTCTAAAGAACAGGGCTTATTTTATTCCTATTCAAGCTTATGGTAAAACTCTCATTGACTTCACTGGGAGATTTGGCCCAACAGACCAATATCCAAAGCACCTCCATTTATTTCAGTAAAAGTAGGCAAGGAATTAATAAGGTCCAATGTATTTTTAAATCTTAGATTTCATAAATGATCACAAGCATGTAGGTCACAATATATACACAGAACGACACCTACGACAACCACCAGTGGGATCATTATAATAATTAAGTTAGGCCTAGAGACAAATTCATTTCATAACATGTTCCTTACAAAACAGATACCCCCTTGCTTCATAATCTAGGGAATCTGTTGTATAAACTTTCTAAGTAGTTCAAGAAATATCCCCCTAAGCAGACCAGGTCTACTTGCCACTGCATGGTCCTTATAAAAGTTTATAAATCAAAAGACAAACACACCTGTGACATGTATTCAAAGACCAAATATGAAGAGGTAACACCTCATCTGCTCCACTGGCAGTGGTTAGCTGCGACCCTGGGACAGAATTTCCAGTACAAAGCTGTCAAATACACATCTTTAAGTAACTCTTCTCCATGCAATGAGAGACTTGGATGCACAGCGCCTGATGAAACAATCAACGAAGATTCTCCTTTGCTTTAAGTGTAAAGCTGCTATGCCTGTGAAGCTGAGCACGAGTGCAGGACTTTACACTGTGCTCAGAGGCAGGAAACAGTCTCTGCTAGCAGCATGTAGAAGGAGGAGACAGGTTGCTTCTACAGCATCTATGGGAGTGGCTTCTCCAAATATGCTGCTAATGTTTTTTCATCTTACTGCCCTGAAAGTGACTGCTGAAAAATACTTAAAACTGTGCTGCTGGCACTGAAGTGCCCTGTCAGGTGAGTGGTAAGTAAATGTAGCAATGAAAGAAATGACAAAGTACTTAACCAACTAACCTCAGCAACTATTCTAAGTGTAGCATGCTGAACAATACAAGAAAAAAATGAATTTTTGTTCTCTTTGTCTTCTAGCTTCTCTTTGTGAGTTTTAATAAATCAGACTAGTTTTCAACCTGTTGTAAGCAAGAAAGGTGGGAATCACTAATGTACAAAGCATAACTTAGGTATAGTCATGGTATCATTGCAGAGGAATAAAAGGAACAGCAGAAAATAAGACAAGGTCACCTGGGCTTTGCGCTGAAAGTACTGGGGATGCTGTTCAACGTTCACCTTCCGGACTCCTCTCAGAGGGTGTAAGTGACATCCCTCCTGACCACAGCTAGGTTTTACAAGCTGCATGGAGATGCCTGTTCTTCCTTTGACTAGCCTAGCCAAATAAGCTATTATCTGGATAGGAATTTGCAATTTTATCAAATTCAGGTTTCTGAACAGCCTGTGCTGGTCATAGCAACACAGCCATAATTTTATTTCTGTAAATCAGATGAATGTTGATTTGCTATCTTCTCCTCTCCATAACTGGCCTCGTCTGCCCTTTCCTAGATGCCGTAATACCTGTTACACCACACAACAACATGCCACTTAGTAGGAGATCCAGGAGAGAGAGACACAGACAGGTCAGAAGAAAAAGTTTACATATGAATTCCTTCCCTCCTGTCTCCCCGAGTCACTGGAGTGAAGGTTTAGGATTTCAGGTTCTCCTTCAGCACCTGAGCTACTGCTCCAGCTGTGCAACCGTAGCCATGGGTAGTGTAGGGAAATCTGCTATCATGGTGTGCTTCCATGGGCTCTGCCAGACCCTGAATGTGGGACTCTTTCCCTTTAGTGAAAACGAAAGACAGGCTAACATCATCATCATTCCAAGCTGTAATTACATCCCTGTTACAGATTATTTTTATTTTCCACAGAGGCCAAGTATCCCACCCCTCCTCTGGCAAAGATCATGCTCTGGCACTCACAGACCCGGGACTGCTGCAACTCCTACTGTAGCAGCTCTGGCCAGTCTCTCTGTGAAACAGTTCCTCACCTCCACCCACTGTGCTCTGCCCCAGATGCTGCCTGGGAGCTGTGCTGAATGTGTCCTAGGAGCATCACATCTGCCCACAGGAACCAGCACTTCACACCTTTCCCAGAAGTTATCAAAGTACTGCATGGACTTGTGTGACCTCAGCCACGCAGCTCCCATAGAAAACAGCAATACTTGGGTCTGCAGATGGAGAAAAATGACTTCATTTTACACTATGTAATCAGCAGACTGGCAAGAAGAGTTTCTTCACTTGCTCCAGCTCCCACACCAGTAAGTACAAGATCCACAGGCAGACTTGGGGGAGTCAGAAGATGGGAAGGGGAAAGACACTTTATAATCTTTTATTCCTTAGGGGTTCTGTTGGTCAGAATTCCCTTGGAAACCAAAGAGAGGTTTGCTCAAATTTAAAAAAAAAAAATAAATCTCAATTGCAGGTGCATGAAATAAACCTGAAAATTATTTTAATCTCCCTGAAAATTCTTATATTAATTCAGAAAAGGCCCTGCATGTAACCAAAAGCTCTGGGTTTCAACTCCTTTACTTGCTCTCCTCTCCAGTGTACATCTGACTGCCTAAAACAACAGCAGTGCCCGGGGAGCCCTGGCAGGCTCACTCCCCTCCGCAGAGCCGCCCCGCTGGTGTGTGGCACCATCACTTGTGCACAGCACTTGTGCACCATGCCCACAACTTGCATCTCTGAGCATCTGGTTTGTGCAGGGAAAACACTTGCTCCTACGTCTTTAGGTATTTTGCTTTAAAGTCTGTGTATGGTTTAAGTTCACAATACCTATTAAAATTAATGAGCTTTGTGCTGCCGCTCACATGCAGGCACATTTTGTAGTCCTTTGCCTTAACGTGGGCTGCTGGCTCTGACTCAGAAACTCTTTTGCCTTTTGGGTAATACACAACAGTTCACAGCTCCTGAGTGACAGAGCCAGACAGGGCACTCAGCAACTGACCTCAGTAGGAAGAGTGGTACCTTATGAAGGGTGAAATGTGCCATGGCAGCATGCTTGTTTTCACTGGGCTTAAAATAGTCATTTTGAGGGTTTGTCGAGGATGAGACATGATACAGATGCAGGGTAGGGAGGAGTATGGAAGGGCACTGGCATGGAGAGGTTTGAGACACCTAAGTCAGGATTAACTCTCCTGATGCTGCAGTGGTGCAGTACTGCTGTGCCATGAGACTGGCCCAGGATAGCTGACACTGCTTCAGCTCCAGACAGGAATCCTTCCCTTGAACGTGCTGTGCTTCCACAGCCACCAACAGTCTCTGGTTATCAGGAAATCTGGTCTTGTGGTCACTCCACTTAACCTGTCCAAGCACAAGCCTTGTCTGAGGACTGATTACACCCTAAGAGCGAGGATGGGGTAAGTAAAAAAAAAAGTGGTGAATTGGACAGTGTTTTCAGGCAATAAAATTAGTAATATACAGATTTGATGGAAAATAAGCAAGTAAGTACTGACAGTGACACTGGATTGATCCTACCTTAGGAAGAAATGTGAGATGTTCTCAGGTATGCTAAGTCTAGAGAACTATATATCCTAACCATAACCTAATTAACAATTTCCCTTCTCCCTTCCAGAAAGTACAGAGCAGGACCCAGTACAGAGCTCTTACTGTAAAGGATGATGTGGAAAAATTTCTCTTGCAGATCTCAGTAGCAGGTGTGTTTGAGCTTCTGAAACCACTGCATCCTGGCTATATTGGGTTAGAAACTGTGTTCTGTCAGGGAAAACAGAGAAGAGCACTGCCCTGAACTCAGTCCAGCCTGGTATGGCTGCAGAAAAGGAAAAGCAGAACATCTCAGGTGTCAGTGCTGAGCTTAAGCAACCAGAGTGATGGAGGTGGTAGAAGAAAAGGTAGGGGAATTAAGAACCTACAGATAGATATAGATACTTACAGTGTAGCTAGAATCATAAGGTCATGCATGGTAGAAAAGCTTGTCTGAGGGTGGGTCTATACAAGAATCACAGTCTGTTTTGACAAGAAACATTAAATGGAGAAGCTACATGCTTTAGGGGACTCTGTAAATCACCAGAAAAGTCCGTATGTTCAGAGGGAAGTGAGGCAGGGATATGCCTGTATTATGTCTTGTAATAGCTAAGGTAATCAGTTTTTGAAATAGTTAAAGCCTGTGCTGGTATTCTTTGTAGGACAGAACCTCCAGAAAAGGGGGTAGACAAGTCCAGGTCTCCAAAAGCTGAGGTCAAGATGTGCACTATCTCAGCATGCCTTGGGCCACATGGCCAGAAAGCTGTTTTCTTCAAGAGGAAAGACTGGGAGAAGTCCCAAACTGTCAGGGGGAGACTCCCCGGGTCTGTGCCTCTATGCTGCTCTCACCTAGACTCTGCCACTTCAGATTATTTCTGACACCCTTTGTTACATGCCTAACACCATGGAAAGCATAAGCTTTTATACATGCATTTCAAACAAAAGAATGTATCTACCTTTAATAGAAGATTATACAATAAATACTAATTAACCAAGAATGTAAGGTAAATATATTTACCTTTTATAGCAGAACAACTTACAAAGAGCTAACAGCAATTCTTTGAGTTAAAAACACTATTCAGGGTTGTAAAAAGGAAGTGCTTCTGATGAACAATCTTGTTCTGCTTTCTAACAAAATTCAAAGTGGTTTCAAAATTTCCAGTGAAATCAAGAAGCTGGGGCTTGCTGTGGTATACAGGGATGTGGAACTTCTTTTCCACTTAAGTCAATGAGACGCCTGCCACCAAGTCCAACAGAAGGAAGACTGAGGACCTGGCAGCATCTTTGGGTATTCCTGCCTGCACGTTAGCAGCTGGGACTTTTGGTGTGGGTTTGTTTTTTTAAAATTAAGAAATGTGTGTGGATAAATACTCTTGGGTAAATACTACTTGCAGCTTACTTTATAGATGTGCTAGAGGTTTCGCAGCCTTTACAATCTGTTACATAAATCCATATTCAAGAGTCAATGTGTGAAGGGGCTGCTTTAGAGATCTTCTGGGTGAAAACATAAATGGAATTTCTAGAGGACATGCCCTCCAAGATGAGTAATGTGTCATCTTAGACAGTTACTTTAGAAATTAGATGTTAATGGTAAGAGTCACTAGATGGAATTCAACAGTTTGTTGTTGCATTTGTTTGGGTTTTTTTCTACCTGTAACTCACAACTACTAGAGGTAGTTTTGGTGGGAGAACTTCCTAAAAATAAGCTATTGAAACTGAGCCTCAGATCCAAGTAAGATAACACTGGCTTCCTTGTACCTTGAAAGGTTGTTAACTTTAATTGTAATTTTGGGTATGCATGGAAAGCAGCCTCAAGTAGCTATAGGAAGAGGGATTAATAATATTAATTCTGAGATAAAATTTCTGTGACCACCATCACTATGCTGTTGTTGATTACAATTTCTTTTATGTGTTTCTCATTTTCTTTGCCTTTCACACATATTACTTTCTTATATGGTAATTCATTCACAAAGCCAAGTGGAAAGGTAGTGTATAAGGTGAGTGTGGGTGGTTTAGAATTCATCCTTGACAGTGGTTGTTTAACCTTCTTCTCCTTTGTCACACCAGTTGTGTGCTGCTCAAGTTGCCTCCTTCTTAGATGAGAGAATTTATGTAGCCCATAAGGATTTACTGGAAAGAGGACATTCACCCCCTTTAATGCCTAATCTGGCACCCTTTTCTTATGCAAATTTAATCAATGGATAGATGGTTTTCTCGCAGCAGCTGCACTAATACAAACAACATCAAAGTTGCTCTGAAACAACTCTGTGATCACTGAAATGCAAGATCTGGACTCTGACTGCCCATCACCAGCCATTCACTCACGTGAGTAAGACTTCCAGAATCAGGTCCTTTCTCTCCCCAAATTAGAGCCAATGTAGCTTGGGAACAGCCCAACAGAGTCAGCCGAGTGGGCTGAACACAGTCAATCCTAACAAATTACAATAAGAAATGTATCATGCTGCCTGCTGTCAGGTGTAATTTATATCATACCAGAGGGGTGACTGGAGAGCAGGTATAGGCAGGAACTGGTCATACCTATACTTGCTCCTGCTGGGCCTGATCTGGCAAGCTGTTGGGAGCTCTTCCCTCCCACTGAAGTCAATGTGAACTGAGTTTGCTCAGAACTTAAAAAGATTGGGCCTCCTCAAACTACTATAGGAGGATAGACACAATCTAATCATTTCCCATTAGCACGCGATGTCTCTGTGTATGCATATCCTGACCGTATTTATACACATGCTCACAATCTGAATGTGTCCTTAAAAACACATGTACAATATACAGTACAAACTAAAAGCCTGTTTAGGATTTTGGAGCATGGAGAAAGAAATAAGAGGTTGCAATACAAATTCCAAAGGAAGTTTATTCCCACAGCTTTAAATTTTAGTGAGTTCAAGCTATTTTATGTGACTGGAGCTAAGATTTAGGAAAGTATTTCAGCATATGTTTACATCTTTTGCAGAAATACAGATTTGTTTGACTTCTTAGATTTGAAGCTTTTAAACTCATGCTCAAACCAAGAGTTTAACATGTTCAAAATAATTCTTAAAGCTCTGTATGTGGGTAACTATGGCCATGCCTCTATATGTGGCCGTGCATGTTACATCTGAGCATAAGCTGACAGTGTTCTGGCATTATTTCCAGATGTCTTGCTCATAAAAAAACCCTATCTATTTCCTCTGGCATGTGTGAGAGACCTGGGATTCCTCTCCCAGCCAGACCACTGTGAAAGCAGCCTGAAACTTATGGAAGTTACACACCAAGGCAGCAAAGTACCATCAGGAGCTCAAATCATCCTCACTGAAATAACTACAAGTACCATGTCTTAACCAGGAATGAAATCAGGGCAGACTCTACGTGGGGTAACCAAACAAATCTATTACCCAGCACTGCAGGAAAACATTGGGGTTTTTTTAATTAATTAAAAAAAAATAAAAATAATAAGGTGCACCCTTCATCCATCATCCAGCTTCATTATCGGTGTAGCTTTATGTCCTACTTGGGATGCTTGTGAAGAGTTATCTTTTGCTATAAAAACATATGTGATTTCCAGGTCTCACCCTGTAAGCTCTTACTCCTGTGAGACCTGAAGTTTGAGCAGCTGAAAAAGCATTCAAGCTTTATGAGATAACACAGCAATAAAAATGAAAGACAGTATGTAGCAAAACATCGGGCAGTCACAGTTTTGTACTTTCAGTTTAAACAAACTACATCATGTGACGAAATATGCTGTTGTTACTTACTCAAAAAAAAAAAGGGGGTTAAATCAGTAATCTATTCTCTTTAAGTAAAATCTGTGACTGAAAGTATTTTTTCCCAAAGATTCCGTAACTGAGACTTTCATGAAGCAAGTCTGATATGGGGTATATTTTTAAAATAGTGTAAACAGTGATATTTTAAAATGTGGAAACAGATATGCTACTCTATTACAACTGCTGAATCTTCCAGGATTTTTTATACTGTGAAGCATTTGTCTGCTTCTGTTATATACCTCTCCCCGCTGAACAGCTTTCTTCTCTACAATTAAAGTACCACACAGACATCATTAAATAGACACTCTCCAGAAAAATCATATTGTTTTGTCCTGACCACAAAATACAGGTATTTTAATCATTGTTTCTCTTCCATAGAGAATTTCAGCAGTTCCTTTTCCTTGGTATGAAATCACAGACGTATGCTTTGTGACATCAGAGGTGTTTCAAGGTATCTCCATAAATGTCATTTACTGCTTGGGATCCTGCCAAATCTGTGCAAAAAATACTTAGCTCTTTTAAAGAAAAAGTCTTCACATTAGAACTAGAGCTTTACATTTGTTGTCATACCAAAAAAAAAAAATAAAAATATCTATCCCTTATAGAAATATGGCCATGCAGGTACCTTATAGAAATATGGCCATACAGGTAGCAATAAAATCTGGTGACCTGGGCTCTGGTTTGCTTTTGAGTCAATAGAGCCTCCTTTAACCCATCTGCCAGGCATCCTGACACTGCCCATCTGCACCTTCTCTTCCAAACCCTTCTGAACAGGCTGAATGACAAAAAACTGAATTGTTTTAGTGGCCATAACTGTAAATCAAAATCAGGTATGTCTTAATGTACTGCTCCAATGCATGTGCTTTAACCCTTCACACAGCAGACCCTTCCACACTACTGTCATAGGCCTGATGCTGCCCAGGAGTCCCCATCCTCCATGGTGGGCCTGGGAGACAGGCAAATAATAAATAAATTCCATGTCATATACACAAATATACTCTCATGCATCATCTATTCATAATTTGGCATATCTGGAGCCTACTCTTGAGATAATACTGGCTAGATCTACACAAATCTTGCCAGACAGGTCACCAACCTATCCAGCACAAACCTTTAAGCATGCAAAGATTAAACCCAAACTGTAGCTGCAAGCAGACAGAGCAAGTTGGCTGGCTGCTGACAAAAGGCAATGACTGCTGATACTGAGGCACAGAGCTACTACTGAGCTTGGGATTTTGGCTGGCTGACAGAAGCATCCATTAGCCCAAATGTAACAGAACTGTTTTGTATTCTTAAGGAAGAAAACAATGATTATTTTTTTTTTTTAATTCTAAATCTGAAAGAAAACAGTTGCTTGGTACAGCTGGAAATAATCTAGGGCAGCATACCAACAGGTGCTTCAAATGTATCGGCAGAGTGCAGGAGACGTTGAGAGAAAATTAATAGACTTTTTAAATAATACATCAATTTTACAGGTTTGGGTTTTTTTTCTGTAGAACCTCACTGAAGTTACAGTATAAATCGGAAAATGAATTATTCATAAGTGGTGAATATATAATAAATGGTATTTCACATTGCAATATTCCTCACAGGTACACACATGCCTCTCTTCACGCAACGAACGGAAAGGTGCAGCAAGCCTGAAAACACCGAGATCTTACCTAGAGTCTGGGTACTTTGTCAAGGTAGCCAGGCTGCTGGTGTACATGTGTCCTCCTACATCAATGTGCACGGGAGCGTTCGACTTGGTGAGTTGAGCTGGGAGAGGAATTCCTTGAGCAGCCAGAGGAGAAACCGGGGACCGCGTTAGAGACAGGCGGGACATGCTTCTTCCCTCCTGGAAAGGGAAGGCAAAAAAGAACAGTTTCTCTTAAATGTAGCAGTGTGTTACCTTTCTTCGCAGTGTGATCACAGATCTAATCAGATCATTTTTGCATCTGCCTGATCACATATTCAGCTAACAAATTATTACCACCACTGTAATTAAGTGTATTTGCATCGTTTTCTTCAAAGTACCAGAGGGAAAGAGGAAGATGCTTATTAGCAATAAGAAATCAAGAAAAAAAAATTTCAAGGTGTCAGCCTCAAGGGGCATAAAACAAACTGCAAAATTCTAATTAAAGGTCGCAGGCTTATGTGTTAGATGTGAAATATCCCCTGACAAACGAATAACCAATTTGTGAATTGGGATTCAGGGGTTTTTGCAAGTTTGTCTCAGTAACGAGACACCTCTAAATTGGTGACTTCCTCAGTACCTAAGGCATTTAGTTTATACATGTAGTAAATTTCACATCAAACTAAGATCAACTTTCTGGTTTATTTTCAGTAATTGTGAAATAAACGGATAATTTTCAGTTAAGCCTTAATATTAGACATAAAGAACTAATAAGCTTTCAAACTGAAAGCAATTAACACCCAGAAGCAGTAAAAACAGCAAGATACATAAACTGACCCATGCTTTCCTGACAAGACACATCAGAAATAACTGTACAATCTGGCATGTGAAATTACAAATTCAACAATCCACCTAACAATGACTGCCCTAAAAATATCTGAAAATTAGAGAAATTTCTGAATTCTGTCCAAAAATCTTCAGCTGATATACCAAGCAAAATAACATCAAAATATTAACAGGAAAACAACAGCAAAAGAGAATTCCTCAATTATCTTCTTTAAGAAAAGCACAGCTTATTCTGCATGAAACGTGGCTTAAAGCTGATTTCAGTTAACTCAGTCTAGATGGCATATGTGTTAAATGGAAAAAAACCTTTTATAAAAGTTTAAGAAAATGCCCATCCATTCTCTCCCTTTATGGGTAAAGCAACATATGCAACACATTATAGTTTAAGACATTTCTGAATATAATCTAATTTTCTTGGTATTTTGTTCTGCAAGCATGCTACCAAGCATCCAGACTCTTCCTTGCATCTGACAAGCACTTCACATGCAGCATTGCAAAGTGAATTCCCATTTCTCCCCATTACTTTTAACAATGTTTCTTAGAAATCTAAAGCTGGTCTCGCCATTCTCTTAGCAATATTTTGCACAAGATGCCTGGCTACACCACTCCAGGAATAAAAGATTAACAACATTCCTTAAAAAAATAAATAAATTCTGAGCTTTATAGAAAGGGATGGAAAAGAAGAATACATCAAACAGCTTCACAAAGTCATTACAATATTTTCATTTACTCTATTTTGTCTTGGTTAGCTCCTAAGAATGTTCTGCATCTACAGCACAGAAATACATCACCCCATTATGAATCCACATCCTTTCCTCTTCGGAGGCTGGACGGACATCTGCACTGAACATGAAGCAAATACCAACTCTGTCCTAGGACTCCTGTGTCAGTCGATGCAAAATTGGGCATTAACATTTTTACTACAGCACCACCTTCAAGGAAAGTGATTGAATCCTTTCATGACTGAAGACGTTGCTTTCTTGTTTCCCACAAGAGCCTGTTGTGGCCAATCTTCAGTAAATATGTCATATAGCATAAATAAAAGCACTAACTTTTAAAAACAACTTAGTATGCAAGTACCTACAGAATTTTAGCGGTGTTTACTAATCTGTGGGTGCTTCATCTGCCTGCCAACACAAAGATGGGGGTTTTTCTTACCAAAGAGCACTGTAAACTCATGTTCACTCTCTACTTCTTCACTTAAATGAAAGGGTCAGAAGATGCAGGCTGAATGTCAACCCTGTCTTTGTTCAGACCCCAACTATTATCACTAATGATAAAGGTACAGACCTCGCACGGTATAGAGCTGCCTTAGAAAGAAATCTCACGCAGTTTCACAACAAGTGCCTAATTAGGGCTCATATGCACCCCTTGTTACAATTTCCAAATGAAATCAAAGGACTTCCAGTCCTCTGTAAACGCATCTTACATATAACCATTTTCTTGAAATACAGACTTCAGTTTTAAAATATGCACAGATAGCTAAAGATCAAGTGATCTGAATCTATTTGTGCATATTTAAACACTGCTGCTATCTTAGGATTTTGTTTAATGTTAGTATACCAGTAAATTCCTTGATCTGTAAAGAGTCTGAGATTCTCAGAGAGGCCATACTCACACAGTAGATATTTAATTTATACTATTCACTGGAGGGACCTTTTGAACAATCCTCTGCTTTTGGCATCTCTCAGCTAGAACATGTGTTGAAAAAACACTTAATTATAGAAAAATCACTGGAAAGCTAAAATAGTTCTCAGACTTTTATAGCTTTTCATACTTATTGAGGGTGCCACTGGCTTTTGGGGGACGGGAGAAGGGGAATTAAAACACAGGCTCTTCCCCGGCTGGAGAGGATTCGTATTAAAAAAAGGAATCCTGAATTTTTACTGAAGTTGTGGAATTCAATCATTTTTGTATGAGGAAATTATCAAGGGGCATAATTGCTAAGCACTACATAAAGGGTACTGAAAACATTCCTATTGATCAAAAAAAAAAAATCCCCTATTTCTTAAGGTATCATAACTTTATTTCTAATGACTCCTTCCCTTTCTTAATGTAAAACACAGATAAAATTTATCACACTGAGTAATGTACTTACTTTATACACAAAGCAAAATCCTAAATGTATTTATCCAGTGAAAGTCTTTATGCACATATTTTCTAATACTGATGTGAAAATTAAAACCTTAAGGGTAAATATCACAGAAACACTAACAAAATTCATTTATTAAACCATGTAAAATAATCCTTGCTCTTTAGTTGCCTACAACAGGATACAGCATCCCAACTAGTGGCACAGGCAATAACCCTGCTCTAATAAGTAACACAAGAACCTGCTGAAGGCAAAATCAATAGAGCCTGATTCCCAAATTATGTGAATATTTAGTTTTTCAAACATTACACACCAAGATCTTTCAGAGCCAGCTTATCTTTTTCTGCCTTTCTAAGCTAACTGCCTAAGTACTGCTTGTAAAAACTATTTGCCCATGCAAAGTGAAATAATCACAATGCCATGCTCATTTACACACAAAATGATTTTGTGTCCCATTGTGCTCACAGTTGTTCAGCTCTCTAGGGGTGATTAAACTAGCTATGCTGCTACAGCTTGAGATGATTTCACTGAGTCGTTTCTCCATGAAGTTGCTTCTTTGCTAAGCTGTTATTTTAACCATAAAAGGTAAACAGAAGGCAGTTGTAAGAGCTCCATTCAGCTCCGTGCCCAGGGCTATAACCCTAGGGCAGAGAATGCTGAAAGACTGCAGAATTTTCCAGGGTGTTGCCTTTCTTGCTCTAAAGCCTTCAGGAATACTGTTCATTTAATACACACTCTAGATGATACATTTCAGATCCTACTAAAAGAAAGACTTCAAAAGTGTAAGAACTTTTGGGCGGATGAAGCTTTCCCACCTCTGCACATAGCTCGGGGCCATGGTAACCAATACTGCTGTTGATGTTGGGAAAATACAGTAGAAATAAACTGCAGAAAGCAGAGCAGACAGATAGGGACAAGGGAGGTGAAAGGTTGCAGGAAAGAAACAGGCAGCAGTCTGGAAGGGATGACGGAAAAAAAAAGGGGAAGAATGAAAAAGGAGGCGGCTCTGAAGGAGGGACAAAGTTAAATCAAGGAGCAGGCACTTAAAAGACTACAGATGGGAAGCAAGACTAATTAAGGATGTAAAAGCGCTTTGTTTCTAAAGTTTATTGTTGCCAGGATAAAAATTAATTGAAACTAATGCTGTTATTCACTCGTGCAGTTTAATTCCTTCATGCACATTTAAGACATGAAATGAGAACGGCAGGTTTAAGGACCTGACGTGAAGCAGCTCGCTCTCCCGGGGGGCCGGAGCGAGGGCGGGTCGGGGCCAAGGCCCGGCCGAACAGGGTCCAGCCCCGAGCTGCACCCGCGGCTGCTCCCTCCGGATGGATTATCGGGGAAGCTGTTCCTCCCCCTCCTCGAGACTTATGGTTCTCTACCAGCAGACTCACCAGAGCACTGGGGGTAAAATGACCCACAGCTACCCCAGCCCCCTGGGGCAGTAACCGGCTGCAGAAGTTCCCCGAGCGCTCCCGTGACTTCACGGCAACGCCTGCATCTCCCCAGCCTGCGCTCGGCGCAGCGAGAGGGGCACAGCTACAGACTTGGCAATTACCTTTGTCTCTATAAACAGGGACGGCGACCGCTCGGGTCTGGCTCCAGAGCCACTCCGAGACAACTGCTTATGCCCTGAACCGAGCCTACAGACAAAGCAGGGCCGGGGGGACTGCAAACCTTGGGCTCGATGGCTCCAAAATTAAAAGTCCATGAACACTTGAAGACACCTTCACTGGACCGAGTGATAGAGAAGATCCTGCCCAAAACTTTTGCAGAGGAGGGGGGGAGCTCCCTCTGGAGCTCTGGTTACCGAAGAAAAAAAAAAAAAAAAAAAAAAAAGGAAAGGTTTTTACCTTTCACCCCCCTTGCCACCCCCCCAACCCGCCTATCTCTGGCAGCTTCCAGTCTATTTAGTGCAAGTTTCACGTCACCCAAATGTCTTTCCCTACTGATGGTCAGGGAAATCACCAGCAAAGAACGCGCTCGGTCACTCAATTTCTGCCTTTTTTTCTTTTAAACACGCTGTATGCCCAAAGGTAAAATTCAACACACACACACACACACACACACACACACACACAAAAAAGCACAACATGGCGTCCTTTACTTATTCCCACATAACAAGGAGATGTCTTAGATGAATGCAAAGAAAAAAAAAAAAAAAAGAAAGAAAAGCCAACCCCGAATCCCCGATCCTGTACATTTTCGTGCAGCCAATGGTGGTGAGCATTAGCCAGGCTAATGTATTAATTTTGCAGAAGTGTGCCACATCGCATGCAGGAACAGAAATGCAAACTATAGCCTAGAGTGGTTTGAAGTCTACCCCAAACCAAGCCTTCCACTCTCA